>VXCM01000423.1:46241-75889 GCA_014773175.1 Lucifuga dentata
GGTGTTATTTGGCTTTAAATGCAATGCTTGTGTTAGATATGTATTAAGAGAGACAGTTACTATGGTTTGTGTAGTTGGGTGGGGGTGGGGCAGGGTTGGTTTTGGTGTGGGTGATAATTATTTGGTCTGGCAGAGTCCAAAGCCTCTTGCTTGTTTGGTGGATATGAGTGTTTCCCCCCCAGCATACGTCTCTGTAATTAAGACCAGTCATCTCACTGTAGTTGCTTACATTAGTCAGCCTTGGACTTCCCATGGGGCATTGCAATGGCATTTTCATTCTGTCATTCCAGCTGCTGAAGAAAAAAGAAAAGGAAACAGTGCCACCACCTGCTGCAGAGTATGCCCATGGGTGTTTTGCTAAATGTTTGTTCTGTCTGTCTGTCTGTCTCTAAAAATGGATCACAAATAGAACAGCATTTTTATTAACTTTTGCATGGTAATCATGGAAATGGCTGACTTTGAATGTGACATTCTGATGAAGCTGAAGTTTGGAGAGAGTCCATTAATTGAGTGTAAATTTGATATCTCTTGTAAAGTTGATATCTCTTGTAAGAAAAAAAAAATCCAATGTGTAGTTGTTACAGCTGTGTTGTTATTTTTCTTTGGAGCTTTGATAGTTCCTGTCGCAAAATTTCAACATGATACTTCAATGATTTTCAAAGGAGACATTTTGTACAGATTTCAATATTTTCATTTTCATTTATGGGCATAAAGCTTTGAAATGTTTTAACATGCCAAAAAAACAAAACAAAACAAAAAAAACAAAACAAAAAAAAAAAAAATGTAGATCCACTTCTACTGTTCCTTTCTGTAATAGTGTTGTGCACACTGAGTGAAAACAAGCCATTTTAGCTACTGTTTCTTTGAGGTCCCTTGCTGAAAATCCAGCTATCTCATTGGCCAGCTGCAGGTTACATCCTCTGACTGTGAAACAAGGATGCTGCCCAAAAACTCACTTGCTAGCTTTGGTGTGTCTAACCAGGCATGTTCATGTGTGTTACATGTTGACGTAAACATGTTATGGAAGTAAAGTACTAATCAAAAATGATGTGTTCAGGCAGTTCATGACCTATGTATGGGTTTGTCAGACTGGATGATTTCTATCAGCATGAACCTCAAGTTTTGCAACTTTGCCAATGCTCTTTGCATTGCTCCCTATTATATTACTCAATAGAAATAATGAGAAATAATAAAAAAAACAAAACATAATATCTACCCTTTAATAAATAGGTAAATTAAACTTTCAGAGGATGACTGGGAAAGCCAAATAATACAATTTTAGCAAGCATCTTATATCCAAACCCCACCAGTGAATTTGAGTTTCAACAAATGTAGACAAACAGAAAGCAGAAACGTAACAGGGGAAGGACTGCCACAAGGCTCCTTCTATGTGAAATATAGGTGTGCATGTATATATGTACATGTATGCATGGAAGGCTGGAAGCTGGACAAACATTCCCAGTTGTCTCAGCTTCCTGAGGTATGTCCTATGCAAACACCCTGGGCCGCGGTAAGCTCCTTGCAAGGGATTTAAGGCTCTCTTCCGCTCTTGTTTTCACTGAATATCTTTTACAAACATTATCAGCCTGGTGTCAGTGCCATGTTTGCACTGTGGCCTGAAGGGACAGAACCCATGTGAAAGTTTAATTACTGGTCCAAATGCAGACAACTGTGGGGATGTGATGTCCAATAATCTGAAAACTCTCAAAGTGCAGTTTATTAAGGTGTGTTTGACAAATTTCATCTCATCTTTGTAGCATAATCTCGTGGTAAATCGTCGATCACGCCATTACATTTTAGGCTGCCGTTCATTTGTTTTTGCTAATTTAAGAGTTGGTGTCTCTCATTAACTCACTGACATGCATTGATTTGGACTGGCAGAGGTTTCCTCTCGGGGAGGACAAATCTATGTGACCCTGAATTTGCTCTTTTCCTCTTTCCTCAGTGGTGTCTGTCTGGCCCTGTCCCTTGTCTGTCAGGAGTATGTATTTATTATTTGTGACATATTTAGCAGGCAGATATAATTACCCATGCAGAGCTGTAATCGTCTGTGTCCAGTTCAGTCAGCTGAGACTGCAGGAGCTCACAGAGCTGAGGCTCATTCATCCCCTTTGAGAGCTACTGATGAACTCCACGATCATTTAACATACGAGAAAGAAGTGTGAAACAAAGCACAGTACATGGCATGTTTGTTATCAATGAATCGAGACATGGTAGCATTCTACGACTGAAAAACTACACAAGGGAAAGAGAGATTAGGATATCATGCAGAAAAAGGGAGTCAGACAGAAACGGAGAGGTTAAAGAGGAGTTGTGGATTGAGAAAGGGAGGGAAAACGAGAGAAAGAGGCCCTCTCTTTGTTGTCGACCTATTTAGTCTGGAGCTGGCCATGAGCCATGCCGTCGAGTGATGTCGCTAAGAAAAATAAACGAAAGAAAAGTCTGATTTTGGAAATTGTGACATGGTCAATGGTGTTATGCTATTGAGGACTGTGTCTCTGTAATGAGGTTTTAACCTCACAGAAACTTGGTAGGGTTGTTAACACTGCAAATGAACAGGAAAGGGAAACTTGAGCAGATCTTTTTATAGAATTGTTAATAACACAGTAGACAGTAGTGAAAAACCATAGCCTAAAGCAGCACTTACTGGCACAACCCGCACAAATGGAGCAAGTGCATGTGTCTGTGTGCATATTTGTGTGTGAGTGTGTTACTCACACCTTAGTGCGTATCTGCAGCTCTGTACCAGCCTATGCATTTGGAGAAAAAGTGCATGAATGTATGTGTGGTGATATTCATGTCTGTGTGTGTCTTTGTGTGTGCGTATGTACATGCAACCAGTATGAGATCAGGGTGAGGTATATGTGAAAACGTGCTGGTCAGAGAGGAAAGTCTGAGCTGGAAACTTGTTACAGTAAAGAGAACTTTTGTCCGTAAGGTTCCAATTTATCAAATCAACCAAAATTGCAAACAGCCAGTTAGTCCACCTCAGTGCTTTATAATTAAAAGAAAAGGACCAAAAGACGTGACCATGTCAGAGATCTAAAAATAACACAAGTAAGTATAATAGCCATCCTATTTTAGAACTGCTGGAGATAGAATGAATGACTCAGTGAGGAGTTCTGTTAGCGGAAAGGAGAGCCATTGTTTTGGCATTTTATCTTGGGAGCAAATCAGTCTTATGCTATGCTATTTACACCACCAGGTGCAAGTGACCACTTCCGATGTTTTGCTTACATTTGGCACGTATTGGTTACATAGTGAGCATGTACAGTAAACAGAATAAATGCAATCAGATGGATAATAAATCTGATAATTCAACTTTCACCAAAACACACAAATCAGAATTTGCAATTCATATTTGAATCGTAGGTTTATAAGACGTGACACTCTTCTACTTTGTCTGCAAAATAGAATGAAGTAGCAGCAACAAGTGTGTGCTGTAGTTCTTCACGGCATTAAAATATAATTAAGCTGATATAATTATTATAATTCTGTCACATGTGCATCCATTGCAGTGCTTTGTTTACTTCCATCTTGGAAAATAGACCCTTTTTTTGCACATGTTGGTTGTTCCAGGTCTAAACCATGTAAACACAGGTATCAGATATGAGCAACATAAAAAAAGAAAATGTAAAGCCGATATCAAGAAACTTGGATGTATGCTAAACAACAGTAGGCATTAGGTATCAAGATGTGTGTAAATGGAGCCTTAATTATGTGTTTCGGGGACATGAGTGCCTCAGTGGCCCTTTGCGTTGACTGTACCTGTTGCTGCAGTTCGGCCCTTCAGCACTTTGGGGCCGTCATAAGCAGAAACAAATGTTTGTGGCAGCAGGCAGAGAAAGGGAGTGAAACTGAGAGATGGTCATGTTTTATTAAGCCTGATAATGCAGCCTAATCTGCAGCTCGGGTTACACACTGCTTTGTGGGTAATTAGAGATCATGTCGTATGCCTGGCCCGCTGAAAAATTGCACTCCGCCCTAATCCTCTCCTATCCGCCTTTCACCCGCCACCTCCCTTCTTCTCTGACTCTCTCACTTCCATACAAGCTGGCTTCCTGTCAGGAAAACGCTCTAATAAACAAACATGGCAGATGTTTTTCAGGTAGCTAGTTATCAGAAAGTTTATACATTTCTGTGAGATACTTGCATGTATGCTCAGAATTCAATGAGAGGAAGTCGACAGTGGAGCACTTTGTGGTTTGCTTTGTGGAACTTGTTAGATGAATGACTAATGCCTCCTGGCAAGTGCCCCAGGTTTACTATTACCAAAACAATGGCACTTGATACAGAGCACCATAGCCTCGGTTTTCACACAGCCAGGAGCCCAGACTGCTGTTTTCTTTTGAACCCTAAATGCTGACTGCCCATTCATGCAACATCCCCCGAACACGCAGACACACACAAAGGAAATTCTCAACTGACACACTGACTTGTTGGAAAAACAACAACGTCTTTCATCGCTCATTGTTCCCAATTTTTTCCATTGTTAAACACCAAACGTTTCACTTTCTTAGTATCTAATTTCTTTCATCACCACGTGTAAAACAGGAACTATGCTGCACATACATGAAGTTATATCTAATTATTGGTCTTGCTCTGAGATTATAGCGATGACTTTATCATGCATGTCTACATTATTTATGATTGGAAAATAATTCAATCCCACTCAGTTTTGATGTAAAAGCATCAGCTGCCTCCCAACATAAACTCAAAAATGCAAAGTATCAAGACAGTTTAAGCAGCTTTAAACTTCAACATTCCAGCTTTATGCTGTTTGCTATTTTCCCTAATTTTTATAATGTAATATCGTAAGGAGTATTGTTGAGTATTGTCATAGTTGTAAAATAGAGCAACCAAGACAATCCCTAAAATGACCTGTTTTCACTCTGTGTGCACAGTGGTGCTGCAGCAAGGGAGAGCAGAAGAGGATCAATGTGTTTCTTGCACATTAAAACATTGCAGAGGTTTAAAAATAGACCCCTAAATGAAATTAAGAACATGGAACAGTATGATTTGGTTCAGTTTAAATGACAGCTTCCGTTTGTAAATCTTTTGAAACACTCATATACTGTAGAAATAAGTGGGGAAAAAAAATGCCACAAGCTTACATTCAGAGCTTGTAAGGGCTATTTAAGTATTTTCACAAAATAGAAACAGCTGTTATCTCCCAGTTTTTAGTTAAAATCAGGTTTGTGTGAAAACAAAACAAAGACCAGACATTAGCAGACAAATGCCCTTAAAACATGTAAAAATGCTTTAGTTGTCCTATCATTTATACACACCTTAATATAAATCCTTAAATCTCAGTATTTAATGCTTCACATTTCCCTTAAATTGTAAAGGAATGGAACACTTAAATAAACCTTGCATTAACAGGTTAATCATTAACATATGGCACACATCCAACATGTAGGGCGTGCTCTGGTCTTGTAAGGATCCTTAAAGCTTTTTTAACCCTTGAATTATTCTTACTTAATGTACATTCCACCTTAATTTTAACATGGCATATTTAGGAGCTTTTAAGGTGTAAAATTATGTAGTTTCCCAAATGAATTTAAAGAAAAACTGCAAAAATGATATCAGACTTTCCGTGTTGAACACATGAAGTGTTTCCCTTTTAATTTTGTCAGGCTTGCTAGTATGAAAGGTAAATCCCCTTTAGAAAAAAAGTTAAGTCGTACCTTAATGACATGATGCAGCTTTATCACCTCAGCATAATTCAGAGGAGCTAATTCTATGGCAAAGTGTGAACTTATCGCCGTGAAACCAGTGGTGATACAGACAGCAGCCTTGCATAACAAACATTATCCACACTCAGGTTTTAACAGTGTGATGCTGAAGTCATTAACCTCTGAAACCTCACCAGACCACCGGAGGATTCATGAATTATCATTTATTCAGACACAGAGGAGATAAACGCATAACATGTCATAGAGATAGGGTTTAATATTGCAGTCTTTCAAAAAAAAAAAAAAAAAANAAAAAAAAAAAAAAAAACATGCTTTCAAATAGCTTATATACTATCTAGCATTGCATTTGCATTCATATTAATGAAAGTGTAACCCCGAGTGCTCAAGTAGCTGCAGACGTGATGTTTGCAGAAGAGTTATTTTAGCTAATAGCCAAGTGCTAACTGCTTTTGAGAAGTAGATATGTAAACTTTATTAGTTTGAGACATTACAAATTACAATGGACTTCAGCCTGTACAACTCCAAAAGCAGGACCAGGAGCCATGTTGGTTCTTCACTCAAGAGGCCAAACCTCTTTATCTGTTTACCTGTTTCTAATTCTACTGTGCTAACATGTTGACTGTCTCCACCACCACCAGCCATAAACATGGTGGAATATATTTGGTCAACCATTTGTCTGAAACAAGTGGACAGTTTTAGCATCATCTTAAAACCTGTGGCAGAAATTCTATAGGAAAAACAAGAGAGATAAGCGTTGCTTCCATTTTTGTACTGAGATATCCTCCCTCAGAATTACAGTATATGATATATGTTGTCAGATATGCCAAATATGCAAAGATATAGGAATGAAATAGCAGTACATAAATGTGTTGCAGACCACATTTCTATTTAATTTCTATTTTTTTTCATCTAAAAATTGAACATCAGGCAATATACTGTTATTTATTCTCAAATATCAATATCAGTATTGGCCTTAAAATTTGAATTTTGGTCTGTATTCTCAGGGAGATCAAAGAGTGTTTGCAGGTTTCTCTTTTGATTTTTATCAACTGTTAATTTATTTTTAATTAAAATGACTGTTTGGGTGCAGTACCAGCTCTGTACAATTCTGTCATTATGTGTCCATATTTGATCAGTTTTTTGGGGCTGTTAGTTGCTTTCTCAACTACGATCTACAAAGACTAGACACATCGGGATGAAAAGGTGTTACGAGAAGACAGAGGATAACGAAAACATCCAGTTTGGCTAATTAGAATTGGGTCAGTTTTAGACCAGTTTGAGTCCCTGCAGGACTACATGCAGTTTCTCCTTAAGCTGGTAACACACACACACACACACACACACACACACACACACACACACACACACACACACACACACACTACATAGCTTCAAGGCATTTCATTTCCTCTCTTCCTCTGACAACATCACAATATAATGGGGCACGTGTCACGTGACCACAGCAAGTACATGGAGTGATCAAATCGCTCTTTGGGTCTTTCTAGCTTGAAGGGCAGAATGGATAGTCGTTACATAAACCATAATAGGTATAACTAAATGTGCTCTTGTCCTTGTACTAGTAGATTGATTAAGAAAAATAAATAAGTTGGTTATTTTTGCTCTTTTGAGATTTTAATTCCTTTTTTTGCTTGTCCTGTCCATGAAAGCAAAGGCTGCTGCAGCATTTAGGTTTAACTGCACAAGATACAATTTTATTGTATTATCAGACAAAATCACAGTGTGGCTGCAATAATGAAGAGTTTCCTGTCCTGACTTATGTGGATGCTGTTAATTTTGGGCAAATAAAATCCTGGTCAGACATGTTCACCAAAGCAGAACTTGGCAGCAATGTTCAAAACAGTTTGAATTGAGCATCCAGAGAAATCTAAACTCACCATTTGACCTTTACCCTTTCACTTCCCTATGGCAACTTTGTAAATGTGACCCTGCTATATCCAGTTGACTGAAGGCATACCACACCATTGCTGAGTAACAAAATTCAGTTTTCCAACCAAAATATAAAGCTTACTTCAGCTTTAGGATGTATGTTTTTAAAAACCTCCTTAAACATGGTTTTTACCTGCTTAGATTCTGTTACTTCAGCCAGAAATGTGACATTTTCACCAGTGCTTAAAGTCTTTATCATCACGTTGTGGCTGGCGGTTGCAGATTTTGGGTTGCCAGGTATTCACTGTGTTTCCAAGCATGGTTTCATAGTACAGCTTTTAGATGAGCCTGTAATTAAGTCATCTCAGAGCCTTGAGAGCAGGACTTTAGCGCGCTGAGCTGAGACCAATCTGCCACTAATTGTCCCGAGTTTTAATTTCTAATGGAAGAATGGCCAGAGGGAATGCTGCTTAATGAGGTGCAGTTACTGTGTGTGTGTGTGTGTGTGTGTGTGTGTGTGTGTGTGTGTGTGTGTGTGTATGAATGAGTGTTCTCTTTTATATGTTTACTGTAACTGCCATCACCCCTGTGAATATAGAAACGAGTGACGAAGGAAAGATGTTTCTTTTTCATGTCATTACCTCATTTCTGTTTATCGTCCATGGCATTCAGAGCCTCTCTCTCTCTCTCTCTCTCTTTCCAAATGGTGACTTTACACATGGTGAATGATGGTTGTACCTTAAATTAATCAATGTAATCAATTGCACATTGTCAGGTGCATCTGACATTCAACGAGACCTACTCCCTTACACCCAAATGGAGGACTTCCTAAAACTGGGTGACAGTGGAAACCTGTCCAAAGTGAGAAGTCTGATTTCTCCTGGCGTTGAAGTTATTGCTCAGAAAGCGTGGCGTAAACAGGAAGTGGAAAGGTTGTTTACATAGCCTTGGGAATGTTTGTGTCATGATTTAGATTCCAGACATTTCAACATCTAAATGAATATGCTAAGACTTCTGAAGGCAAATACACCTCCAAACAAAAAAAACCAAAAAAACAAAAAGAGAGAGAGAAATGGGCCAGATATGTTAAAAGGTGTTAGGTGTATCTTCAAAAATTCTAGCAATTTTGTTTTTACTCATAATATACATAGCAAGCAGAGGTCAAAGTTCACCCAAGCATATGAGCCTTGGTACACAGGAAAATGATGATTGACTATTAATTTTAAGATTATTGTTTGTATTTATTTCTTTCATAAGGATTATACTGGATGTTCATCCAGGAACATGACTGATCTTATCAGCCATGTCTTATCAGGTTTTGCACAAGCACCAATTTTGGCACTTAGAGGAGAAAAATCTACAGAAAACTCACGACCGTGAAGATTTTACAAAAGCACGTTGGTGACTTCACTGTAATTTTTCTGCCTTATCACATTTGAGTGGAGTTTGCTTTTGCATCTGACTCAAGGTCCTTCCTCTTATTGTTTCAATATGTCAGAGCATTGTTTGAATGAGGTCACCCATTACTGATCTGGCTTGCGGCCAGCTTGACTTCAGCTGATTTAATTGAATCTACAACATGAGTCAAACTCAAACAAGCAGAGACTGCTTTGCCATGACAGCCTCATTACTCCACATTAAGAACTCATTTCACAATGCACTGTGACTTTGGCTTTACAAATGGTGGAAAGGGATGAAATCAAATAAGTGAATACATTTTGGAAGACTGCTCTGTCTGAAAATACTCCAATATATTTACTGTAGGAAAGTCCAAAACTAATCTTTCTGCTATTTTGTGTAAGTTAATGTGAATGCCTTCTGGGTTAAAGTGTTCCCATGTTTGCAGGCTGCAGTAATGGAATGACATTCAATGCCATTTTCCCTTTTAAATGGAATTTTTGTCAAAGCCTTATGAATATAACCTGCCTTGTCATTCAAGCCATAGCTGCTGCTGAGAGGAGGAAAATATGCGAATAAAACCTTTCAGTGCAGATTTACTGTTTGCTGTGAGCACTCCAAATAATAAAGCCTTTATCACTTCTATGGCCCAACAAACAAAGAAGGCTTTGTTGTGACATACCACAAGATATGATATCAGATAGTATAATGACATATATTACGTATGTGACACATATACAACATTCATAGCATCCCTGCATTTCAGCATTTCATCAGCCTCAACCTCGACTAAATTTCTCAATTAAGCACGCATGCTTTGAGAGCCGCTGGCAGCTCGCGGGAAAAAAGTATGGCCAGTTCGATGTGCCAGGGCT
Organism: Lucifuga dentata; assembly: GCA_014773175.1. Classification (NCBI taxonomy): domain Eukaryota; kingdom Metazoa; phylum Chordata; class Actinopteri; order Ophidiiformes; family Bythitidae; genus Lucifuga; species Lucifuga dentata. The sequence goes on from VXCM01000423.1 coordinate 56,098, forward strand.
TTCCCTCCACAATAGGGAAGGAAATGTTGAGACTGTGAGGGCTGTGGAGTGCAGATATGGCAATGTTTGCTTAGGGCTAGGTATCAGGCACAAAAACAAACATGGCTGCTTTTAATGAGCCTGTTTGCCTGCCAAAGGTAAAGACAGCTGTTGTCTCTCACCACAATGGAACAGGCCTCAGTGCCACGGAGCACAGAGGAGCTCAGAGGAGCATTCGGCGTCCCCATAGTAACACTTACCTTCTGTGTACTTAAGAGGAAATTTATTAAGTCCTCTTTAGAGATAAATAGCGAGTAAAATGTAAATCACGAGAGCCATAAGGCACTTTCATAAGGTGTCACAGTGAAATGAAAAGGTTTATTAAGTCGTGTCTTCAGAGCGCTACAAGTGAAATTGCTTGTGGGAGTGAGAAACGTCTGTGCACCAAGAGGAGACATCTGACTGAGAACTCACTCATAACATCAGTGAGTGAGTATAGAAACTGTGGCGCTTTCTCCATTTCATACCATTCTTAGACTTCTTTGCATCTGTCTGTCTTTCTTGACTCCTAAAAAGGACACTAAAGCATGAAGATACAGGCAAAGTGAGGAGTGTCGAAACATCAAAAGGCACTTTCCTCCCTTATGAGAACATTAATACAGTCTTGCTGTACCTGTCCAACTGAATCAACGCAGACTGCTCGCTCCAATCTATGGCTAAATTTAGCAACTGGTTTACAAAGTTAAGAATATGAGTGCACAAGCATTTAATTGAGAGAGCAGCCAGTAAACAGCAGGAAGTAAACGTCTGGCCATCAAAAGCTGTGACTCCTACCGAAATAAAGCCCCCCAGCTCTTTGCCTACAGGACATTTACAGTTATTGAACAGCGCTGTTTACAAAAGGATTGACAATTTCAAGGATACAAATGAGTTTTATGCTGTATAAATAATATGTTGTGTAAGATCAAGCCCTGCCAATACTGGATTTTTAAGGCCAATGGTGATATGTTAGTAAGAAAAATCTTATGTTAGTTATTATGTAAACACAGCAATTTCTGAGACGGATCCCTCAGATTCGGGTATTAAAGAATTGTGTCAATTGCAGTACTGTGGAAGGATGGATTACAGTAAACATTAAAGTTTTAATGATGTAAATTTTCATGTTATCACTGGATGTGGTATACAAACTTCTTTTTTTTTTTAGTGAGATAGAACTTTAAGTTAAATTTAATTAAAAAATGTAACAAAATACAGAAACAAACTGATAAAAATCCAAAGGACCATAACTGCAATTGTGCATGTTTAACCCCAATATATATAATCCACATTTATATGTTACTGACAATCATTTCCCAAAATATGCTACTTTATTGGTAAATTTCAGAATGTTTTTCCTACCTTCCAGACTGACATTGGCTTTAGTTTACTCCAGCATGCTATTAAAATCAACTTGCAGAGATTGAAACACACTTCAGATATGTAATCCATCACAGCAAGCAGTGTGTCTATTAGGTTTTTTGTCAAAGTAACTTTATTTAACCGATCCAACAAGGAGCTGCATGTAAGACAATGTGTGTCTCCACCAGGAAATATGATCCCAGGAGAAGATGGCTTTTACTGAGAAATTAAAACAATTGTCTACAATCGTGCATAAGTTTTAGAAGGCAAAACACTGAATTTTAAGATGGGTGTATCACCTAAACATTTGATTTTAAAATATTAGGGGATTTGAAAAAAATAACAGGAAAACATAAATACGGTTTTATATTTTGGAAATTGGTTACACGTAACGTAACATGTATGTGGGTTGTATATATTGGGTTCCAACACGAATGATCACCGATATGGTCCTTTAATGTGAAAAGAGTGTAAACAAAAATGCCGATACAAAAAATGAAATATACAACAGAGAAGGAACAAATTAAGGAAATAACAGTAAAACTGAGTAGAAGTGATATGACATTATGCATGTGTGTGTACGTGTGTTTATAGATACTGCTTGTATTGTTACACTTAACCTTGATGTCCAATGTTCATTCCAGCCTAACAAATGTCCTCAATTATGAATGAATGTTGAGGAGACAGGTTGAAAACACAGTGCTGTATTATGTTACAGAACAGCTAAATTAAACCATAAAGTGCTAAAACATGTGCAATTAAACAAAGTGTCCAGATATAAAGCAGCTTTACTGTTTTGTTCTGATGAACCGTGACTTTACTTTAATCCATCGCTGAAAAACTGGAAGCCATGCCACTCTTTTTGTTTTGGTGTCTTAGTTCATGTTTGAAGGAGATTATAGGAACATCATCACACAGATAAAGTCTTTGAAAGCGAGGGGGAATTCATCTTTTCCCTCCAGTATTCACTGTACATTTGATTATTCTCTTGTGAGAAAACATTAACATTATAATTAGATTGTGGTTTCCATATAACCGTCGCTGTGGTGCTCTGAAGGCTAAAAGTACATTTCCTGTTTGACTGTTTCAAAGAAATGACACATAACATAGTCGCTGCTGTGCTCTGGGCTGAAAACGTCCCTGACTAAACATTTAGCACCACAGTTCCTGGTGGCTCGTGATGCAAGTGTTTGCTATTCAGTGTTCCACGACTTTTCATGAGCCACAGCAGGGACATAAACTGTTTTCTGCACGTGGTACGATGCTGAGGCAGCAGTTCAGCTGGGCCAGAATTGGCAGTTCTTTGCTGCTGATGTTGAAAACATTGTTAGGGAGGATTGATTAATAAGTTCTGAACCTAGCATAGAAACATCTAAGCCATAGGTGTTGCAGTTATTTAGTTTGCAACATTATCTTCCTCCAATTTGACATACTTGTGCCATCGATTCTGGAGGAATTTTACTCCATAAAAGTCCAAAAAATGTCTCTACAGCTGATTTGACATCATGACATCATCATCAAGTTCCAGTTAAGGCCTTTTTATTTGGGAAGTGGTGAAGGTTTGAGGAGGTTGCTGACCTAGTTTAAAGTCACAGTCATGGTTAGCAGCCAGTAAGTGCATAAACATGGCACATTGGCCTAGTTTGTTGATTTTATACAACTTTTTGAACCTTGGGAGCTTGGAGTTTGCAAGTTAAAAAAAATATATAGCACAAAATAATACAGCTAGTGTACAACACATTCATAATGGTATTATTTTTACAAAAGTTTTACAGCCCTAGCTCACATTCTTATTTGTCAGGCTCAGAACTTATCAGTCGACCCTCATACCAGCTTTGGCAAGGTATAACGATGAATTTACATGACAATAGATCCACAATGTGAAAACAGACATGCAGGTTAGTTTTAGTTCATCAAACATGTCTCAACATGGAGATTCACTCCTCCATCCTGTGACTTATCAAAACATTTGGCAAGACTATGTGAGGGTTGATTGACAAGTTCTGAGCCTGTGACATAAGGATTTTTTTTTTTTTTCGGATTCATTTATTAGAGTTAAGTGAATATGACTTACACTTTCCAAAGGTACTAAAGCTATTAACTATTTTCCAGATGTGACAGAAAATTAGTAGACCTGTTGATGGTTAGAATCTGCACTTATGGCAGGTTTTTGTCACTTATTTCTATATATTATGGGAGATGATTAATTAAAGAAAACATAATCTGTTATTGATAACTATGACTTCAGGTGGTTAGGATTTCAACTGCAGTTTCCATTCATGCTGTCATCTTCTTGTCTGCAATCTGGCAGCGACTTCTTAACAAATTGCAGGCTCAGCTTTACTTTTGGAGTGATTCCTAAGAGAAGTGGAAGAGGAAACGGCTGAAAACACCAGACATGTTGGTCCTTACTGCTCTGTTAGTTACCTTGCTGGGGAAAGATGGTGATGCCCATTTGCAGTGTCTAATGTGTTTGCTTTGCACCCTTACCAAGTGTCAACACAAACCTTCTAAAAAGTCATTTTTCATTTGGAGCTAGTGGCAGAATGGTTAAGGCCTCATGGTGTTTTTGCATTTTCCTTTCTTTTATCAGTCACTTGTGGTTTTTTAAGGTGGCATACTTTAAATGTTTCAGGTTTAAAGTGCACTAGTCAGAGATTATTACTTAATATCCTTGGCTGGTTGTTGATTGAGAATAAAAAGCCAATTATCATAATAGGATATTGGACATAATGACAGAATTAAATGAGTGTGACAGACACACAATAGGCCTGCTCTGTCATCGCCTTAGCCCAAGTCGCTTATTAGAATTAATCTGGCCTGATTAAAAATGCAAATGGCTCAAAGTCATTGACAGAGTTTACATGTTTTTGTAACATTTAACTGATTTAATTACATGGAAAATGAAATGGTGGGAAGTGCGATTGAATTTTTTTCTTCATCACCCTCTTGCCGGTTGCCACAGAGAAATGAATATTCACCACTCTTTCCAGGAAGAGGAAGGTAATGAGATTAGTGTAGCTCTCTCTCTGTCTCTCTCTCTCTCTCTCTCTCTCTCTCTGTGTGTCAGTCTTTCTGAAGCTGATGATTTGATTCATGGAAGCAAGGAGAGCTGCATTGTTATCATAGAAAACATTTTATCTTGGTCGCTGAAGCACCTACCGTATTGTGTGTGGGGGTGAGAGTTTCACCTACAATGTATGATTTAAAAGGCCATTTATGATTTATAGCTGAAAAAAAAAAACATTGTGGTATATACTTCCACTTCCCTGTGTTGTTTCCATGTACTTTAGAAGGATCAGAGGCCCAAACAGACAGACGTAATTGTCTAAGGTGTAATGACATGCTGTATAGCCCACAGCAACTTGTCAATTTAAAAGACATGCTTTGACATTTTCAGTTTTATTCCAGATTCGTGCGTCTGCCTTCCCAGACATTTCTGTGAAAAAAAAAAAAACAACAACACAAAACTGATTTTTTCCATATTTGTCTCAAAAGTGGCTCGTTAGCTTTGCTTGTATTCTTCACCAAGCAATGAGCTTAAAACTATCTGGAGTCTATTAGGTTATTTCTGCGATTTGTTTACCTTCTAAAAATATGTAATTCATCATTTTACTTCATCAGCTTCTTACCAGTTTGCAGACTTAAAGAGTAGCTCTGCTCCTTTGAGTCAGTGCATAAAGGAAAAACTTTTATATGCTAAATAAGGAGAAAATTATAACTAATAAACATGTAGTTTGGCATGGTTTTCTGAATATATTTTGCATATTTATTTAATATTGTTATATTATTTATATATATCTTAAAACTTTTATTTCTCCTAAAATCCACATTACATCAGAATCCTTTCTTCACTTTAATTTTTCTCATAAATAGCAGGCAGACTGCTGGCAGCAGCATGTGTGATTTAACTCAGTCATGTATGGCACAATGAGACCAGCCAGTTCCTGTTTTTAGCCATGATGCCAGTAAAAGTTTCAGATTATTTGCAGACCGTGTGGGTCTTGTTCAGAATTATATTTTTGCTTACTTAAAGCATGCTTGGTGTTTTTGCACCTTTCAGCGGTGGTCGTAAAACCTGAGAGCATGTGGTAGACATCCTGTGGGGGAGGAAATTGATTTTTGCTGGGGTTTGTTTGCTCAAGACTGACAGGCGACATGCGTTGTTTGTTTTTTGATTTCTTTACATTTTAGACCTCTTGTTTTATTGGTGTATTAACATGTTTTACAGCCGTTATGATTTTATAGCTGTTTCAGAATAGTTTTATTTGAGCCTGTATGGCGTTTTTCCCATCATAAAATGTCTACGATGCACACGAGAAGACAGCTGGAACTGAGAGAACATTTTTAAATCTGATTTATGTGAATGAGCCAGATGTTCTGTTTTGATCTTGATGTGCTTGGTCCACTTTACCTTACATCATCAGCAGTGCTCTGCTTATTCACTGTGTAACACATAGAAGCCACAGTGAAGCTACAAAGAGGTCTAAACAGCCTTTAGATTCTGAACCTGCCATTTATTTTATTTATTTTGCGGGCACACTTTGCAGGCAGAAAATCTAAAACTTCGTGTTGACAGAACAGGATCAATTCCAACTGTGTGTCCGTACATCAGCTCGATGTGTTGAAATGGAAAGTATGCTATCGATCTGTGTGCATTAGTGCTGCGCAGTAACATAAGCAATGAGTGGCAGAACAAAAGAGGCTCTGTGCGTCATTCTAGACGAGAAGTACAGTACAAAGAGGACGCTTAGCTATGTGCAGTCTATTGGCATTTCATTGTTTATCATTTTAAGTCCAAACGTATATTTGTCTTTCATAATGGAATTTAACTCACATATATACATCTGGAAGCTATTTGGGATGGTTTGAAATATATATATATATATATATAGGCCTAATATACAGTTTTTCCCCACAGAGAGGACACTTTTTAAAGTCTGTTGTAGTAAAGAATTACAATAAATATGATATGGCTTGACGTTAAAGAGCTGCTAAAGCCACTAAAGCCGGTTTGTGATAGAGGTCAGCCTACTTACAACCCAGAACTCTAGTTGCTCATTTATATCTCCGCAACTTGCCCTCACTCACAACTGCAGCATCCATGAGGCTGCAAATCATACATCCCACACTGATATTCCTCCTCATCCCCCTCATATTTCCCCTCAAGGGGAAAAAAAAACACAATTACTCCATTGTGCCACACAGTACAGTATATCACATTCTGCACATTTCAGCCAGAGAAAAGAGGCAGTGTTGTGTTGGGGCATACGGCTTCATGATAAATATGCTTTAGAGGAGGAGGTGGGGGCTGGAGAGGGGGTGGGGGTGTGTGTGTGTTGTTGTCAGGGCACAAATTGAATGAACTTCAGTGCAATGATCGGATTAGTGCATTGTAAACAAAGGGTTATTTTTGTTATATCCTAATCCCCACAGCGCTGGATTATTTGCCAAACAAAATTTATGAAAATGGAACTAAAACAATGTCAAATAATTTTGCTGATTTTTTTTTTCTTTATCTAATGTGACTAACGCTACATTTATACTACAGGTATTGCTGCCAACTTCCAATTTTTTTTAAACTCTTCACAGCGTCTTTTTTTTAAAGGACCAACCGGTGATTTTGCATGATTGTGCTACAAATACATGTTACGTTACTGCCAACTATTTTCCAAAATATGTTTTCGTATTGTATTTTAGTTTTTGTGTTATTTTGCTAAATTTTTCAAAATCAAATGTTCACATGATACAACCACCTTAAAATTCAGTGTTTAGCCTATAATCACTTACATATGATTGTGAAGGCATGGTCATTTTAATTTCCCTGGTGGAGACATCTACATGTAGCTCCATGTTGTATAGTTTAAATAAAGTAACTTCAACAACAAATTTAATAGATGTATTATTCACTGTGATGGATTACTTATTTCAAGCATGTTTTAAGTCTGCTCAAGTTGATTTTTATAGAATACTGGAATCAACTGAAACCAAAATGGCAGTCTGGAAGGTAGGAAAAACAATTCTAAAATGCACTGCTTCAGTAATATGTTTTGGAAAACGGTTGGGAGTAATAATTATGCAGGTTGTATTTATTGTGCTCAAACATGCAACATCATTGGTATGGTCCTTTAAGTGGCCCATATCTGATACCTGGTTTACACGATTTAGACCTGAAACAACCTGTATGTGCTAACAATGGAGATACACAGTGCTGCAACGGCTGCAAACTGGACTGAAATAATACAAGCTACTGCTTTCTGAAGCATCTTTAAAGGTGTGATGACTTAATCATATTTAAGGTGCAGAAGAAGATCAGAGAATATGTGATTCTGTGTGTTGCTTTAAAGTTTAAATCACATATCTGACATGTGCCACATATGAGCACAAATCAGAATTGGATCAATTCTACCTGGTGGTGTGAATGTAGCATGAGAGGAAATACATTATTTTTTTTTAATCATGAACTGAAGGTACAAAGGTAGAATTCTGTAACCACATCTGAGAGAGAGAGAGAGAGAGAGAGAAGCAGACTGTTTCAGGGTCTTATGGTAACTGCACTGTACATACCTACAGGAAGCATGGTGGTGACAAGGAAAGCCCTGAGATGCCACACGGAGGGGTAAAAATAGGCCAGTTGGGCATAAGGCAGAAGGAGGGGAAATTGGTGTGCGGTGTCTTCATGTAGGGACTTTCTTCTGCAGGCCTGAGATAAGAACTTCAGCCTTTCATGTTGGAAGGTTATTAAATCAGTCTCATTTTGACTTTTTTGTCTTCAGAGAGGGAGATGAGAGACGAGAGTCTGGTTTTACTCTAGTTAGCCAACAAAGGAAAAAAATCCTGTCTGACTTTACATCCTACACCCTCACGAACCAGAAAAAAACTGTTCAGCAAAGCTTTTTTGATGTGTGTTTGTCGTGTATCTGAAAGGGTCCAGAGAGGTTATCTGGCCCAGGTCAGGACCAGGGTTTTACTCAGGTCAGAAAGTGCTTGGCTTTGGTGTGAAAGGAGGATCACGTTACTCTGTTCTGTTTCGATCAAGATAAATCCTGTGTCTTTCACATCAGAGCAGCAACTGACATTGACACTCTGACATAAAAACTTTTTTCTGTTAGTGGAAGTGACCTCTGACCTCAACCATAACTCCTACTCTTCTTGTTCACAAAGGTGCTTCAGCACAGTTGTAGGGTATAAATTGTCATGTTAACTTATCACAAGGTGATGATGATGGTGGAGGCGGTCACGGCCTTAAACCCACCATCAGGCTGCTTCCTTTCACCGTGGAGTTTCCGTGTTTGCATGGGTTTCCTTCCAGAAACCAAAGACTTGTTGGGCAAAAATTGATCATAGGTGTGAACATAGTTGTGTGTCTGTGACAGACTGGCAGCCTGTCCAGGATGTACCTCCCTCTCACCCAGTGCATGCTGGCATAAGTCGTNCCCCCCCGCAACAAAGGGTATGTGTGTATTGATGGCTAAGGTGACTGAACTGCACTAGTGAACAAACAACACAACAGCTATCACGGCTCATGACCTCGACATACAATACTTTTTAGCAGCGCAGAAAAATGTGTGGTACCAATTGTAAAACATGGACTGTCCAAATGATATGTGTAATCTAATAACGGCTACACCCGTGTGTAATCACCAGGGTTATGTATGAATGTGGGAGCTGAGTCGTTACTGGGACATTGAGCGGTCAAGCTGAAACACCCAGTCAGTCTGTGCTTGGCCCTTGAGGAATGAAAAATGATCTGATCCCAGGCCTGCCCTATTCTACATATCTGCTCATTCATCTGGGCTGCTCATTAAAGTGTAATTACCTGTAATTAGTGAATCATGTCGCTTTAATGAAGATGTTGAAAGCTGTTAGAGCCAGAAGGGTCGGCCTTAATTCTGAATGATGCTCAAGATTAGTGGGAGACAGCAATCCAATAAAGGAGGGACACATTCATAAAATATTAGCATATTTTTGCTCTTGCAGTTGTTGGCTTGTGTTGTGTTTGTGCTTCGCATTAATTTCCAATAAAACTGGCATCAGCACCTTTGTTGCTCTGGAGGCCAAACACAGTATTAGAGCAGCGTAATAGGCACCATGATGATGAAGCTCTGGGTGTGTGTGTATGTTTTACTTGTGCTAGTGAGTGTAATGCCTGCTCTAATATGTACTGTGCTGTGTGTGCGGTGCATGTGTGTGTGTGTGTTCCCTGGCGGTGTGGTGAGTGTTTAATCTGGCCCGGTGGTGTGCCGTTGGCCCAGCTAATCACAGTGTGTCTGTAGGAGTGCGCTGAGCCAGGGGAGCACGCCGTCGCTAACAGCGCCTGACAGACTCATTAGAGAGACCTGGCACTGAGCTAGCAAGGCACACACACACACACACACACACACACACACACACACACACACACACACATACACACACACATACATACACATTCAAGCACTTTGAAACACTTGAACAGAAAGACACACATACAATACAGATATTGGGATAAATTCACACACTTACAGACCTCATTTCTGACACACTTGCACATGCACACACGCACACACACACACACACACACACACACACACACACTCATTTATATAATCATACATCAACAGCGTGTGTTGTCTCTGTGTCACACACACTCATTCTCGTTCTGCCACTCACATGCTCACACACACAGACAAAGTCAGCGCTCCACGTGTGAGAACAAGGCAGGCGGTGACCCCTCGCTGTCGCAGCCCAAACACAGGCAAGAGCCGAGACAGCATCTGGGAAAAGGGGAAGGACGGGGTGAGGAGGGTGTGAAAAANAGGCAAGAGCCGAGACAGCATCTGGGAAAAGGGGAAGGACGGGGTGAGGAGGGTGTGAAAAAAGAGAGGGAGGAGGTGTGGAGTGGAGGGAAGGGAAGCATCTGACGCACCAACGCTTTTTCCCATTCAAATGGGTGTTGAGACAGGCAAATGACTTTTTCAAAGGCTAATTATCTTCAGGCAGGAGATCACCTGCATCCCATTAAAAACATGAATCTAGCACAGTAATATTTTAAGTCAACACTTACAGGTAAATGTTAAGAGGGTAAGAAGTCTTTCTCTTGGTAAAAGTTTCCTCAAATCAGAAAGTGTGAAAAAGAAAGTGAAAATATTTGTTTTATAGGATTAGGAGAATGACATTTAGCAAAGTTGGACAAACTACTTTGAGAAATGACTTCAGACTTGCTTGCTTTGCACTCAGAGAGGTTAATTGCTGCTCAGCTGCAGAAGAGCCACCGAGTGGAAACATTAGGTTCGGCTGAATAACAGGTGAATGCAAAGCAGGTCAATACGTAGTCAAGTGTGGGACTGCCAGCTGTTCCTTCCCTTTGCTGTGCCACCACACAGTGGTGACACACAAACACACACGCACACACAGACACACACACTATGCACACATTTAACAGTTAAGGGACACACTTTAAAATGTAAACAAGCAATCAGCCAAATCTTCTTGTATGTTTTTGTGTTTTTGGTCTTCATCTCTCTCCCTCTCTCTCTGCTCTGTTCTGTTTCGTTTTTTCTCTCTCTGACTTTTTCAGGCATTGTTATCGTTCACTAATACACACTTCCTTGGCGGGGGTTTTAATCTACATGGTAGCTAGAAATGGAACAAGCTTTGCTGACAAATCGTGTTTTACCTAAAAGCCAAATCAAACTGTCTTTAATTTTCTTTACCACTGTACCATGTAAAGGCAAATCTCCTCTCTCTCTCTCTCTCTCTCTCTCTCTCTCTCTCTCTCTCTCTTTGTTTCACTCTCTCTTTCTCTCCCTCTCCTTCTTTCTCGGCACAAGGCTATGACATTGAGGGAATGTGATGTGATGTATTGTAGTGAATAATGTATTCTGCGAGGATTGTACTGAGCGCGTAGAGCAGATGGCAGCAGGTTGAGCTGTGTGTGTGTGTGTGTGTGTGTGTGTGTGTGCATGCATGCACGTGTGTGTGTGTGTGTGTGTGGTGGTGATGATGACAGTGTGTATATGTGCTATGTGCATATGAGTGTGTGTTTGGGGGGAGGGGCAAGAGGAGAAGTATGGAGGGGAAGAGGAGGGAGAGAGAGAGAGAGAGAGAGAGAGAGAGAGAGAGAGTGGGGGTTGTGTATGTATATGTGTGAGTATGTGAGCTTCCTTTGTGAGATAAAACATGCAAATGGTGGATTATTTTAATGCACTTTTTTTCTAGAGCCCCAAGCCTTAATCTCTAAAGCAGTTGAAATGAAAATAGTATATGTTTTCTTTCAAACTCTCTCCCTCCCTTTTTTTTTTTTTTTTTTTTTTAATTCCCTGAAGGGAATTTACAGCTACCAGCTGTCTAGGAAAAGAGATCCTTTGCACTTTAATTTCACTGTGGCATATTTACAGCAAAGACCGATGATTACATCCCCACAGCACAGAATCGACTAAAGCTAGTCAGGCCTGACCTGCTCCGTTACGCACAGGATGGATCGCAGTTGTGAAATTTTTCTGATTGAATGGCGATAATGATGTTGATGATGAGAATGAACATTTTCCACATGTCATGTTGAGTGGACCGTCCAAAAAAAACAAAAAACAAAAAAACATAAAACATGGGAAAAGGGGCAGATAAAGGCACAGCTACACCCACAGCACACACTGACAAACACACAGCAGATATACGTATGTACACACAGTCAGGCTTTGTGTGTGGCACTTAACTGTAGAGTTTAAAGTGTCGAAACAATAAAGTAAGTGAGGCAGAAAATGGAGAATATACTGAATGTCTATGTTTTTCAGCATCAGAAGGGATAAATTAGAGCATAATCAACAGTAGGTAAAGCAGAATTAGCACACGCAAACACAGATGCACACTTTTTTCACTGTGAAGTTGTCCCCTATAGAGGTAGCTGACAGATGGTAGAAGCTATTTGCAGACACTTAGGTGGATGGTTTATATACCGTACAAGGTTATTCAGTGTTTCCCTGCACTTAGCAGAGACTTTGTATTGATATCTTTAGGCGACTGTGGCGTCGCTCTCACTCTATTCACGTTTGGAGTGATGAATGTAGAGGACGATGGCTTCACTGCTTGCAGACCACACAGATATCACATTTGAATTGGCGCCACTCAATACACTTCCTGCTTATTTTCATGTATTCGGTTTCTTTTAACCGTGTCATTCAGTAGATTTGTAAATTTGCAGAGGCCCTCTACTTTTCGCAGAGGGCTTTTACAAGTTGTCACATTTCAGCGTCTGTGTTGGTTAACTGGTGTAACAGTTTGGTTGTGGGTGTGAATCCCCAGACTCTGCTGTCAGGCTCCCACAGGCCACTGAAGACTTATCAGCAGAGTGGTAGCAGTAAAGCTGAAGACACCCGAGACTTGAGAGTCATAACATCTCATAACAAAATGCAAAAAAAAAAAAAAAAAAAAAAAAAAATCTCACGGGAGTAAAATAATTCTCATTAAGAGGAAACAGCCCTGGGATAATGTGATAATTACTCTCATATTGGTGTTGTAAGGGATCCCCTTCAGAGGGGCTTTAGGCTCAGTTTGAAAATGATTATTTGCTATTCCAGGAGAGGATTGTAACCATGCATTCCTGGTTATGTAAAAGTGAAGATGAAACACAATTCTGTTATAATAAGAACCATGCTAAGAATAGAACAAAGGCTCAAAATGACATCACGAGTCTTTTAACGAACGAACCAACAGTTTTTATTTTGATTTTTCTCCTTTTTCTTCTTCTTCTTCTGTGTATGTTTTGCTTGAGCTTCTATTGGTTATTCCCAGTGCCAGTCTCAGCTTTCAGTCTGTCCGGTTCACAATAAAAGACCAGGCCGCCGCTCTGCCCCACAAAAGACTCACAGATGGAGTTACGAGTCTTAAACAGTGATGCTGATAATCACTTACATTAGACGATATTCTGCCGTGAATATGGCAAAGAATCCTGTAGAGTGTCCTTGGCTTAAGAGCCGCTGGATGACCTGTTTGGCAGCAAGTGCAAAGCCTGGTGGATACTTGGCAACTAACCAGCTGGATTACGACATAAAATCGTTTATTCCATAACACGGACACCAAAAGAGAGGGAAAAAAAGTAAAGAACATATTACATAAGCTTTATGTAAAGTTAAAAGGAGCCAGTGGTTTTGTTGTGCTGGTTGTGTTGTGTTTTTCGCATCTCACATGTAGAGCAAAGTGGAGAAAGCTTGTACGTCCTTGTCTCTTTTATACAGTATAAGGGACAGCGAGCATAATTGAGTAAATGTATTTAAGTATTACAGCGAGCTGATTCAGGCTCTCTGGGATGGTTGATATTGTACTTAGGAAGAATATGGCTGGAGGCAATTCATTAGTGGTAAATAATTGAGAGGCTCAGATAGTGCTAAGGTGAAATGCCTTTTATTATTTTATAGAGTTTGTGTTCTTAGGGCACTTCAGTTTAAGAATATTAAAAATGCACAAGCCTTCCTACAAATTACTCCTCCAAAGCTTCACAATGGGCGCTAATGACTAACCATTCATCTTCCATTGTTTTTAAGCTCTATGCAAGTGTTTCACTGTTATCAATGCAACATTCTAATATTCTCACTTTTATCAAGGAAGTTATTTTACCTTTTTACAGTTTTACTCATTTTATCTGAGGCAATTAGGGCACATCAGCTATTACAGCAGGAAATTTTCCATTGACAGATGACAAAAAAAAAAAAAAAAANAAAAAAAAAAAAAAAAGAAAATATCTCCCACCCATGTCTTGAAAGCTCTTATCTTTGGTTGCCTCCCATCTTTCTCAGACAGTCAGTATTCCCAAGCCATGGTTTGTTTTGATCCACTTGTTCTCTGAAGAAAGGGGGTGCAAAGGAGCTGTCAGGTGGGCTGGCATCAGGCCTGTACAAGCTATATGAATAGCCAGAGCTTATATATACCTATATGCACTTATGCCTATGGGATATCTTATTGGCAACCACATACTTATGCCTTCTGTCAACGCTGAATACACCTGCATCTTTTTTTAACTGCAGACAGCCTCATGAAAATAGCATTTGTTGATTACATTCAGTTAAGTTTTATCTGCTGAAAAGCCTCAATCAGTTTCACGATCATCCTATCATTTATTTTTTTTCTCTCTTTTATTTTTTTATGCCTTGGCTCAGATGAAGTGTTATCTGTTAAAAATGGTCAGCTTTATATGATGGTTTTCTGGTGATGCAACTTAAAGGTCGCTGGGGTTTTATTTAACACCTTGTACACCCACAAAACAACACGTGACAATGGAGAAATGGTGGGTGAATCTGAAGGCCTGATGGTTTATTCACTGTATGCTTTATAATAGCGTGATGTGTAAAGTCCGTGGGCTGCGGTCTGTGTGCAAGACCTGTTTGTTCCCATAGCAAGACAACAGGGTTTCATGCTTGTGGTTGGACTCTGTCTTTTTTTTTTAACTTCCCATATCTGCTTTTGATTATGTGAGCTGGTGTTTGCAAGGTTTTAATTTCGATTATTTTAGATTACACAAGTCTCACCATTGCTCATAACCCAAGAATTGCTTTGAACTGTGTACAGAGAGCGTGAATCCTCTTGTTGTTCCGTGACACTTTGTAGTCTGCAGATCCTTGGCTCAGAGCCAGCATTCAGCCTCGCTGTCTTGTAAGGTTTTGTGTATATGCTTGTCAGTGAGTGTAAGAGGGTAGGGAGGTGGGCATGGGGAGGAGGTGTGTTGGGGGTGGAGGGGATGTCAGCTCATTAACCTCCATTCTTCCCCCAGCACGGCGCTGCGTAGAGTCACTGTGTAAGTCTCATGTCATTAGTCCTCCCCCTGCACGCGTGTGCTGGGCAAAGCAGAGCAACGGGAGAAGGAGGAAAAGGTTCACAAGTGGGGGGGATGACATGTGCCTTTACAAATGCCCTGCTTGTACCTCGCTAACTAAAGCCTCGCCATCTCGTTTCCTTCCCCACTTTTGTCTTCTCTGTCTCTTCTCTGCCTCTCTCTGCTGTCTTTCTCTCTAACCACAGGCCCAGTACACTGTGGGTGAACGAGGGGTTAGGCTCCACAGTGCCCCCCCTCCAGGCATCAGTCCAGCTAGGAAAAGACTGCCCACTGCTGGGGTGAGATACAGTAGCTAAACCCCCACATCTCTGTGACCTCTCATGTTTGTGCTAGACAGCTGAAGTGATAGGGTGTGCCTCAGGGTTTTGTCCTGGGCCTGGTGGAATTTTGTACGTTGTAAATGGAGTTCTCCAGACTTGCTCATCTCTATGCACAGGCTTCTTTTGCTTTAAGTCCCAATTCTTAATATCTTGACTATTTAAATTTGACTTAATTCACATAACTGAAGATTATAATTTTTGAATATAGGCTTGATTACTGCTTTTTTTGCTGATGAAAACACCTTTACCTTTAAGTTTTAGCAGCATATATTACAACATTAAGACATTAATAACGGTTTGGTTATCAAGTTGATGTCTAGTGTTGATCTGTTTATTAAAAAAAGATTTGTAAGTTAACTTGAGAGTGATAGCAAGTTCCAATCCTGTGTTTTGATGTTTTGTGGCAGGACTATCCTGTTGTTTATATTTGGGTAACAGATCATACCTTTACACTCATATAAATTCATTTAAAAAACACACGCACACATATTGAACACATACACACATACAAGAACACACTGGAAACTCATTAGTTTGTAAATTACACAACAAAAATGAGTATTTCATGTATCAGTGCACTTACAGGAAATTACCCATGATGCCTGAGGTTATATTTCTTAATTGCAGAAGCATATGTGTGAACCATCATAAAAGTGTGAAAAATTCCTAATTAGCTGAGGATTGGGTCACATGTTCTACACAAACAAAGACGATCAGAATTTATTTGTGACCTTTAGAGTTGATCTTTTTTTAAAAAAAATAAAATAAAATAAAATAAAAATAAAAATACTTTTATACAGAATCAAATCACAGTGGGAAATACATCTGACATGTAGATCTTTTTTCAGGTGGCATATTTGAACAAGAAGTTGCAGCATTTCCTCCTGTGCATTTCATGTCTTTCATATAATATGGAATTACTTGGTATTTTTTTAATTAATTGCTGAATCTACTCATAATGTGACTGTCAATACACAGTAATCCAAGCAATTATACCACTTTGTAGCTTCTTCTCTTTAACTACACTGTATATTCTCTGCTGTATATTAAGTCCTGATCATGTTATTGCTTCAAGGAGACGCAAACAACTCACAGCCAAAACCTTTGTGTTTCTCCCAAGAATGGAAACAACAGCAGACAGCTATGAAAATAGATTGATTCATTTCTTAGGTTCATAATGATTTATTTTAGCCGCTGACAGCACAGTCGAACATCTTCTTCTTCTTCTTCTTCTTCTTCTTCTTCTTTGCCCTTACTCTTTCATACTTTATTCTTTGCAGAAGCAAAAGAGCAGTAGATTGCAATAAGATAACCAATTATATGCTAGAGGAAACCAGACCTTTTTTTTCCTGTTGCAGTTATCTGATGCTGTGGTGAGCAAAGGCAAAGGGCTGGGGGTAATGTGACATTCACTCTGTCCTTTATCTTCTCTCATCGCTGTTTACCCCAGTCAGTTAAAAGTGGCTTCTGCAGAGAAAGTGTGTGCATCTATGTCTTACTGACATAGATGCACACACACACATACCTGGACGTACTGTAAGGACACACACCTGACACACATATTCCACGTGCACTCACAGACACGTAAACCTACATACAGACACGAGTTTACTGTCAGGTAGACTGGTGGGATAACTGCTTTCCTCCTAGTAGCACCTTTGTTGTTAAGTATAGCACGGTTAGCTCTCCTGAGGCTCGCCGCTAATTTCATGAGAAGTCATAGTGCTTGATAGTAAGAAAGTGTTTCCCAGCACTGGTTAGCAGGCAGGCTGCTGAAGGCCGCAAGTGGCAGGATGAGGGAGGCATGTGGGTGGCACTTTGGTTTGACTTTTTTTTTTCTTCTATACTTCCACATATTCACTCACATGTAGAGTGCACCGTGTTGTGACCTCTTTTGCACTCTGATCTAGACAGACTGATAGATGATAGACAAATACCTGCACATGTCAGGTATTGACAGACAGCAGCCATGCTTTATTCATCTGAAAGAGCCTAATGGACAAACAAGCTTTGACCTAAAGCTGCTCCTCACTTGTGAAAGCATACATGACTTCAGCCCTGATGCAGGACCTTGTACTACACATGACGGTCCTGGATGGCTGCTGGAGAGATGGAAGCACTTTTCTGACACTTAACTTGTACTTCAATTTATACAACGTAGACTATGCCTGTGTCTCTAATACTGTTGATGTAATATGTAGCTTCCAGCCACTAGGGAGCAATTATTGAGAAAACAACTAATTCTGTATTATCTTGGATTTTACATGAATTGGATTTTACAGGAATTATACTGTTTCAACTTCTAAAACTTTATTTTTTTTTGACTATGTTGGTTTAAGCTAATGCTGTGTTTAACTTAATCTCAGACCTCAAAATTTCTAACCCACGACTGGGAAAAGTCAAAGGCCAGCTCAAAGCTCAAGTCAGAATACCACTCGGAAAGTTGGGCAAGGATTCTCAACCAAAATGTAATTTCTATATTGCTGCTCGCACCGTAAACAGTAATTCCTCTATTTATAAATGAATGTTTAGAAGCATTTTCTTTAGATTGATCAGCATGCAGAAACAGTAATGTTAAAAATATAATGCTGGAAATGCAGAAACTGTTTTTAAAGGGTAAATAGCTCATAAATATTAAAACACAGCTTCCTTTGGTTCAACAGAGCAAACAAATCAAAATTTTTCATGGAGGCACCCATGTTATCTCCCACTTTGTCGGAAGTGTGGTGGTCGTAATTCCGAATTATGGCTTCCCATTTTCAAGGAACGCAGCATTAATTCAAACACATCACTGTTAAGTTTCACATACATTACTGTAGATGTTCTGCCAAAGCTATCATTCAGCATAAAACTATAGATGTGATGGAGTGGTAAACATGAAAGTGCCTCTTATCTGATTTCTGGCTACCAATTTTTCAAAAAAGTTCTGCTTTCTGCTATTTGTAGCCATTAATGTTAACACTTCCTTATTGTAATATTTTGTTTTACACATTTATGTTTGTTGTACAGTATGAAATTCTGCTGACTGGGTCATTTGTTTTGCCAGTTACCCCCATTTGGAGCAGAAATCAAGCCAGTAATAGGCATAAAATGGTTTGTTTTTGGTATGATGGCCAGGTGAAAAGTTAAATCAGACAGATAAATGACATCAGAGAAACTCAAAATTTTATAATTCTTTATGCCGCTAGCCTGTTATTTCTGCTAAACTTGTGTGTGAGGACCTATCACATAACACCATCACATTAAGGCTTCTATCCTGTGTGATCTCACAGTGAACCCTAGTTCACGATGGAAACAAGACCTCATTTAGCACAAGGCCCTGTTCCACACACACACACACACACACACACACGTCTTTTCTCCTCAATCTCCCCTCCCATCTCTCACCATCTCTGCTGTTGTCTGTTTGTTCTGTTTTGTGGTCACTCTGGTGCAACAGAAAGTGGATGAATGAGCGTTTCAGCCTGCCTTCTTTATTTTTACACATCAGAAAGTAAAGGTGGAGCCGCGAGCGGTTGGAACTTGTATTAGGCCTTTTGTGAGGAAAGTTTTTTTCAGGGTGTTTGCGTCAGGCATGGTGCTGCGTACATGTGTGTGTTTGTGTAGTCACATTGTTTCATCGTGCAGTACTTTAGAGCTAATCAGAGCAAACAGAGTTGATGCTCATTAGATCTGATCTGATGAATTGCACCATCAGCAGCAATAAAACAAAATCTTTCTCTTGCAGCATCTGTTGAAGTGCTAATTCAGTTTGTCTGTTAATGCTCTTAAAATGGTCCTTTGAGGAAGCAAAACATGTTTTCCACTTCCCTTGACTAAATACTTTCTAGGATGGCACAAGGCCAGTGAATTCCAAACAGAATTCCATCGGACTCTGTGAGATGGAGGAAGCTGCTTGGTGTATCTTGTTGATATCTGATCGTGCATGTGGTCCACTGACCTGCATGCAGAACGTACAGATAAACATAGCCTCGTTTAGCATATGAAAATGTATCATGCTGCAGATAAAGGTGATCATACAGAAGATGATGGCAGCTGGTGGATGTGACCCCAGTTTTGCTGCAGATGAATGTGCACATGTACTGTATGTGTAGTGTGTGTGTGTGTGTGCGTGTCTAGAGTATGTAGTGTGTGTGTGTGTGTACAGGATCAAAACTCTCACACCCAGGAAGAGGCCCTGTTTCCCTTATCTAACGACAACAGAGCATGTGTCGCCATGGCCACAGGCTGTGCTCTTTATGGGCTTTGTGTGCGTGTGTGTGTGTGTGTGTGTGTGTGTGTGTGTGTGTGT
>VXCM01000423.1:75940-218440 GCA_014773175.1 Lucifuga dentata
TTTCTTTCTTTCTTTCTTTCTTTCTTTCTTTCTTTCTTTCTTTCTTTCTTTCTTTCATCTGTTTGGAACCTTTTTTTTTTTGTCTTTTTCTGCCTCCCACTCTTTGTCTCACTCCTCTGTTTTTTCCTCTATGTATATGCGTGTGCATGCGTGTGTGCATGGCTATGTGTGTGTGCGTGTGTGTGTGTGCACGTATGTGTGCTTGTGTGTCTTTATGTCTGTCTGTCTCGTCTAGCTTTGAACCAGGAGTGACAAGTTGGGCAACATCAAAATTCGGTGGCACATTGTCTCAGGTTGAGGTTTGTTAGGTCTTTCCTGCAACTAATTGAACAGAAGAAGAGCGAAAGAGAGAGAGAGAGAGAGAGAGAGAGAGAGAGAGAGAGAGNAGAGAGATGGGGAGAGGGAGAAAGAGAGATGTAAAAGGAGAAATAAAGGGAAGAGGAGGAAGATGAGGAAGAAGGGTGCTCAAACAGGCATACATATTGCATGAGCCCCCACCTCCAACTGCACCCCTTTCTTCACAGAATGGCTGTGTACTGTTCTGGGCTTATTAATTCTGCTCGGTGAGAGAATTATTTTTAGAGACTTAGTGTACTGGCAAAGGCTTTTAAAGTCACAACTATTGCACATTCTGCTTATATATATATCTATATATATATATTCTTTTTTATATATTTTATATATTGAAAAGTTGCAAGACTTTGGTTTGGATATTCTTTGCATTATGATTTGTGGATTTTTAAAACAGAAGTTCTGATGCTGATTAGTGATTAAATTAAAAGTATACATCTACATCTTCATTTGTATTTCTGCATTAACTTTCTATTTTACATTGCTAATGTCCACCTTCAGTACATTTATATGTACAACACTGTTTTCTCAAACATTTTTTTTTTTTCTGTACTGCAATTAAGGCAAAAATTCAAGAAAGGCTTATACAGTATGTGGATGGAATTAATAGGATTCCTTGGTTCATCAAATATACAAGAGGCATTGTGTAATCAGAGTTTGACAGGAAGTATATGCGAAGGTGGATTATAAAATTTATATTTCTGAATAAATTGATTTAAGGTCGCATAATCTTGGCCTGTTAGAGTAATTTTACTGCGATTTACACAAATTTTAATGTAATTATAGTGTTTACATGACATCAATGTATTGCCTTAATCTGAGTATAATCAAAGTTTTAACATGCATGTAAACTGACTGTCTTGTTACCTTTGATTGTGTCTTAGCGTTTGTTTTACAGTGTATTTCAATTGTGATTTTATTTTATAAACTGTTGCAGTTTTGGCTAAAATTCACCAAAACAAGACGTCCTGTCTCAAGAGGTTATCCTGGACAAAAATACTGTCATAATGCATCATATGTGTGATGTAAGGTATATGATATAGATCCGTACTTCTGAAAATTTTATGAAACAAGTAGCACATTTGAAGTAAACCAAAAAACATCTAAGTACCACCTCATCAACACACCACCAACTCTGAAAAAATCACAGAAAAACCTCATGCCTTGTGTCTGTGCTGTACTGAAATTGAAATGTTTATAGCTTGAGCTTGTAAAGTTATATAGAATGAAAGTTCACAATTTTCTTGTATTTCAATTATTTTGATTCTCTAGATATTTCCAGAGTGAGCTGCCGCACCACCAGGGGGCACTTCAAGTACCACTGGGGGTACACTGGCCACAGTTTGAGAATCTAGTTGTAAAAGGCCATACAAATAGACTTGCTGACTTAGCATTTGCTGTTCCACCAAATATAATTACTGAAGTTCTTGTGGTGTATATCAAAATGTCCAAAACGCCAGGTCTACTTACTTAAAGGAGACTCCAATAATAAAATACACATCCAATTTAGCGAAATGTCATTGAGGACCATTATAAAATAACTATAAAAAGATTTTTTGGCTGAAGAGGGTACTGTGCAAATTAAGGGAAAATGAGCCTTATGACATTACAAGGGTTACTTCCTGTTGGTGCTGAAGATCACTAAAAGGTGTCTATAACACCTTGCTCCACCTTGTGGCTACTAACAGGTAGCTTAGCTTCGCTTCTCCAAGCTTAGCTTAGCTTCTCCAAGCATAGCAGAGCTAAATTTAATAAAGCAGCACAAACCCAGGATCTACTGAAGCAAAGACTTGGATCATTGGGTCATCATCATCATGTCTTTTTTGACATTAAAAGGAAATGCAAACAGCGTTTTCACACCTAGAACATTTCCAGTTTGTTTTGGGCCCTGGAGCATTTTGGTGAATAGCAGTCAAACTCAAGTCTGCACCAAAAATATTGTTCT
Organism: Lucifuga dentata; assembly: GCA_014773175.1. NCBI lineage: Eukaryota > Metazoa > Chordata > Actinopteri > Ophidiiformes > Bythitidae > Lucifuga > Lucifuga dentata. The sequence continues at coordinate 78,237 of VXCM01000423.1, forward strand.
AAGACCGCATAGAGGGTGGTCTTGGTTTCAGTAGAACCGTGGAGTGGTTCGTTTGTGATTTGAACATGATCTGACCACACCAACAAAGAGGGACTACTGTAAATTGATCTATTGATTATATGGAACTGGAGAAGGTTGTGTTAACGCTTCTCTACAACCACAGTAAAGTTTGTTTTAAGTTAGATGATAATCAATATCCCCTACTTAAAATGTTAAATGCATCAAATGCAAAACAAACTTGACTGCAGTTAAACCACATCTTTGAATAGACAGAGCAGTTCAAACAAATGCTGTGAAATGGCCAAAACATATCAAACGTATTTAACACATATTCAGATGAACATGTTGAAGGTTAACATGTTGTATGTGCTCAGTATTGCCCCATTCTCCTTCAGCCATCTGAAGGCGTGAACGTTTTCTTCACATAATGTGTAGCAACTTGGTTTTTAAGTCAAATTTAGCCTCTGCTACCAGTTTTCTTGGTATCTCAATTCTCTCTTTGTTCCATGTAATTTAGTTTTCTTGGTATAGTAAACTTTAGATATTTCTGACCAATGAGCAGAGTGACTGTTCTCTCATGACTTCTGCTGTTATAGTCTGGTTTAATTGGACTTTTTTTTTTTTTTAACCAACCAGTAAATGAAACATGGTAGTCTCTGATTTGGACTACAGCAAGCAAACCTACTGGTCTGAAAATGCCTTAAGTTTCCTTTTAAGTTATTTTGTTTTCCTGAATAATTAATTTCTCAGCTTTCAAACTGAAAAGGATTTAGATTTTTGTGTTTATTTTGTAGCTCACTATATACACATGAAGATCATTTTTCTTTCTAATGACTGGACAGTTATGGCGTTACAGAGGCACAGGAGTGGCTCATCTCTGCCCCTCCCCCCTTCACAAACAGATGTTGCCTAGCATGTTGCCTAGCAGGCATGATGAGGAGCTTATATGAATTGTCCATCAATCAAAAACAATCTTTATGGAGTCTGTAATTTTGCCTCCAATCCTGCCATCAACCGTCTCAGCTCTCCGAGATGAAAAGATGACAGCATTGTACTCCACCATTAGCACTGCATGTGTAAATGTTACATGTTTTCCCTGGATATGTTAGTTAGCATTACTTCCACCTTGTGGCTTCATTATTTTTGAAGCGCTCAGCTTTGTTGATGATCGCAAAGCATGACCTACTTCTGGGACTCTCTCTTTCTCAGCCTCTTTCTGCGGCTGTCTTCACTTTCTTCCTTTTCTTCCTCATTTACTTATTCTCTCTGTCTTTTTCCACTTTCTCTCCACATCATTTTGTTCTCATGCTGAATCCTGTCTCCCTTTTTTCTTTCGCATTTATTCATTGTCTTAGCCCCGGCTCTGCCACTCTGACTCCTTCGTTGCTTTCCTGCATCACTCTTATTCTCATCCCCCTTCGCTCTCATGTAAGCATTCTTTATTTCTCAATTTGTCTCTCTTCTATAGCCTATTATTTTTTTCTCTTCTCACAAACCGCCTCCCTCTCTCTCTCTCTCTACTCCTCTCTCCCTCCCTCTCCATCCTAATTCTCCATGTTTTTATTCTTCTTTCCTGGCACCACGTGTGTCACAGAGGGAAACATCGCGAGCAGTGGTCCCTGCTGAACAATTACTATGCAAAGCAATCCAAATAGAGATGTTTGCCGAAAACAACGTGTGTAATTACTGCTTAATGAGGCCCTTGTCTCAGGCAGAATGCCCAATTAGACTACCGATGAGAAAACGATGCCAAGGCCTGCTGAAGAAAGAGAGGGGAAGATAGAGAGGTGGTGATGATGAGAACATGGGAAAGGGAAAGGAGGAGGAAGAGGAGGTGTAGGGAGAAAGGTAAGAGTGAGTAAAAGAGAAAAGAAAGGGAGCAACAGAGAGAGAGAAGATGATTTGTGCAGTAAATGTGGAGTAATGGCAGAGCTGATAGCATTGAGCCGAGGATAAATTGGTATTTTAAGTGGGAGAGTGAGGCGGTGCAAAGTAGAGCTATGGAGAGAAGAGCAGAGGCAAACAAGATTTACATTGGAATATATGAGCAGCCATGTTGAAGCACAAAATGGCTGACCTTTCTAGGCTGTCTTGGGCCTTTTTGGGGAATATTATATTATAGAGGTAATTGGCAAGCTGAAAGCAAGAAGGGTTTGCTGCCAATATGCTGAAAGCTTATCAAAAATGAGCTGGAGTTCAAGATGTGGCAGTATTTTGTGTTTAAAAAATGCTGTTATTCATTGACTGTGCTCTCTTTTCAGCAGAGAGAATCTTATCCTGAAGAACCTCTTAAAATGGCTTTATATCACCAGCAATATCAAAGTGGAATTCAGTGGAATGAAATTGCTCAGTTTGGTGAGGACAAGAGGCTTTCATGTGACCAGAGAAGAGTTTATTGCAGACATGTCACCAAGGTTAACATCATTTTGGCCCTCTCAGTTAGCATCGCTTCTCTCTCTTTTTTGTAGTTCTGTCAGGTGATAGACACCATGATGTTTCATTAAGCAAATTAGTATCTCTGTCTCTGGTACATAAAGGAGCAAACCGGTGATTTTGGATAATTGAGCTCAATAAATACAACCTACATACATGTTACATTACAGCCAAACATGTTCCAAAACATACTACTGGAGCAATATGTTTTTCAGTTTGTTTTTCCTACCTTCCAGGCAGACATTATTCCTGTATGCTATTAAAATCAACTTGAGACTTCAGATAGGTAATCCATCAGAGCAACCAAAGGTTTCTCTTGTTTTTTTTTTTGTTTTTTTTTTTTTTGTCAAAGTTACTTGTTAACTGGTTCAGCACAGAGCTACATGGGAGAAAATGTACGTCTCTGCCAGGGGATATGGAATATATCCCGGGAGAAGACAGAAAAAGACAGAGAAACTAAAATGAGTGTGGTTTCTACATTCAGACATATTTGCGAGCAGGCTAAACATTGAATTTTAAGGTGGCCGTGCCTAAATATTTGATTTTGAAAGATTAGGAGATCTGGCAACATAAAATGAAAACCAAAATACACTTTTATGTTTTGTAAAATGGTTGGATGTATGGGTAGTACTGATTGGGTTTTAATCATGCAAAGTCACCGTTATGGTCCCTTAATGATGAACAATTCATCAGCATTCATTTCTACTTAAAATAAACTTGTGTTTTTACTGTTGGTTTAGCTCTATTGGGTTAATCTTGATGGACACATGAGGTGTAATTTAGACTTAAATGTAGCATATGCAGCACTTGTCTCGTTTTGCGTTTGTGGATAAATCTAAATGTAATTATTAGAATAAGCAAGTGAAACCTCACAAGGGTTTCCATGATATGCATCGTTAACCAACCATTGCCCTGAGGCAGGCGTTCATACCTTGCGTCTTTCTTCTGCAGTAATGTACTGTAATCTCTCTCTCTCTCTCTCTCTCTCTCTCTCTCTCTCTCTCGCTCACTCGCGTGCTTATTTAGCTTCTTCGACTCTTCCTCTCTACAAATGCAGATATTAAATTTCACCCCCAGGAATTCTGCCCATTTCCGTCGATTAGTCTACCAGCTTGTCCATTTTTTTTTTTTTTTTTTTTNTTTTTTTTTTTTTTTTTTTGCATCGAATATCTTATGATCCATCTGTCTTTGCTGATATCCAGCATGTGTTTGTCTTTCAAGCTCTCAGTTGTTTTTCTCCATAGACACAAAGCAGGACCACCCCAAATGAAAAGGCCCCTATATCTTCACATCTGAGGAATTCGATGTGGAATGCTGTCTAGTTTGATCATGTTTTCTCTGCTGTCTGTTCCTCAATCTTCTGTATGTTGATATTACAAAGGATGACCTCAGTCAACAGACAAAAAGGGGCCTTTATTTGACATATTGAGTCTCTGTGCATTCATCCAGTCGAGTTGAGGTTTGCAAAAATTGTGGCACGACAAAGCCTGATACCTTTAGAAGGTCATTTTACTCTAGCTTTTCTTTACTTGGTGGTACCTTGACTCTGCAAAAGTTCAGCATTGGCAGCTGAGACAATTGTGTGACAAGATCTCATTTTTCTCTCAGAGCAGAGGTGGGTAGAGTAGCCAGAAACTAAAAGTAACAATACTTTGACTTGAGTACAGAAGCTATACTCAAGTCAAAGTATTGTTACTTTATGATAATACTGACTCAAGTATAAGTAACAGTAGTCACCAAAATAATTACTTGAGTGAGAGTAAGAAAGTATCTATTAAAAAGATTACTTGAGTAGTGAGTAACTTTGATCAAGCTATTTTTTTTAATAGTCTACAAGATATAAAGTGCTCATTTGAAGGGAAAAAAAATGCAAAGTAGCCATATGTACCTTCTAATACAATCCAAATCATATCATATAAAGAAACAGCAGACAATAATAAATCAAATATTTACCACATAACTAATCAAGACAGTTCTGGCCTGGCCTCAAGACAGTTAGCTAGGTTAGCTTAATGAATTTACTCAAATAGAACAGGAAAACTTGAGTTAGCATTAGCAGCAGCAGCTAGTTAAGTAGCAAACGTTGCAGCTTATCGCCACGTTTCCTCAAGTTCCATGTTGAGTTCTTAGAAGCTGAAACATCCATATTTTTAGGTAGACAAAGACAGCAACACATTATTGTGCTGTTTGTTTTGGTAGACTGAAAAGAAAACAGTGTTTGAAAGTGTGGCCAGGGATGTGCCTCTTCTAAACCTCCTGCTGTTGATTCCACAATGACTGTTCTGCTCTGGAAATGGAGGGTGGGCGTGTGGCTACTTTGGAGCTGAAGTGGACAGAAAAACTGTACGTGCCTGAATTCAAATGGAAGAAAATCAAAAGTAACACAAACCAAATGGAGTAAAAATATATATTTTTTTATTCATAAATATACTCAAGTATGAGTTAAAGTATCCTGCAATAAAACTACTCAGTAAAGTACAATTTTGTGAAAAAAGTTAGTTAAGTAAATGTAACGGAGTAAAATGGAGCGTGTTGCTACTTACCTCTGTCTCAGAGATGCTGGAGCTAAAACCAAAACGTGTGTTGGTTTGTCTTCATGTGTAGCCTACTCAGAGTGGGCATCAGTGAGGAATTGTTTAGGAATTAGCTTATTAGCATCTAGCTAGTTGTAACCAACAGAGCTAGCATGTAATGCTGATTGCTGGAGGTTCAGTTTCAATGTCCATCCAAATGCTACTTTTATGCTACAGGTCTTGATGCACAAATTCTGATTTTTGGTGCTTATATCTGATAGACTCATAATCTTGTTTTAAGAGGCCCATATCCAGTACCTGTGTTTATATCCTGAAATGACTGGAACATATAAAAGATGGTTAGTTTCCAAGATACAAATAAATGCAAATGAGACAGAAATAATTACACAAGTTGTTGCTCATCTAAGTATTTGTAAAGGTCTGCAATGACTTAATTATATTTTAAGGTGGAGAATAAGGATTAGATTTACGCTTATTGTAGTTTGGGCATGTGCGGCAATGATTGCTCCTACATCTTTCATATACGGCCAAGATAGAAGAGTGTTGTTTTTTTTTATGATACGTGAGGCGAAATGGAAAGAAAATTCATATCTGTGCATTTTGATGATATTTCCATTGGCAAATATCCAATATTTATTTCCACATAAAGACATAGTCCAAAATAAATCTGACAATATGCAATTCCATGGGCCTTTTTTAAAGTTTACACGTTCACGGCGAATATCTGATATGAGCCACATAGTAAAACATCAGAATTGGGTCACTTGTACCTGGAGGGGGTACAAGCACAAAAAGAGGAATGGTACAGGAGTTTGAAAGCACATTATTTGGGCATTTCTGTGGCCAGTAAGGTGCAAAATTAATATTTAATATAAAATGTAATAAAATTGTTAATGATTTTCAGGAATATGATATGTACAGTATTGTGTTGTTTGATCAAACTAGATGGAAACAAACCAACGCAATCTACAATACTCACATCTTCACTGAATGAAGGAGTAAACATGGCACTTGCTGCTGCATGCAAACTTGTTGCAAGCCATTTTTGTTGTGGAGGATGATTTAACATTTCAACACAGTGAATTTTGGGTAATTTCCTCAAGCAGCCAGTTTATGAAAAGTGTGCATAAAGGGCTCAAGCATGTTCTGATATCACAGTAGGACAGTCCTGATTCTCCTGGGACTGGACGGACCGCAGTGTTTTCTGCCACCCTTGGAGTCAAGGGTCATTCATTGCTACCTGTGTGCAAACTCCATGTCTGACAGTGTTTCAGCACCTGCAACATGTCTGGTTGTCCTCATTACTGGCCAAAGCAAAATATGCAGTGTGCCATCTCTGTGCTACACACACACACACACACGGATACACGCCATTTACTACTGTATGCACACAGATTGATTCACACTCATTCTCACACACACACAGTGGAACCCAGAGGGAAAAGCCCATCTCTCGTCCCCATGCTCGTGTAGCCTAATTACTGGCCCGCTGACGAACAGTAATTACCCACGCTGCCATGCCACCACGAGGTTTAGCCAAAGTGACAAAGTCATTAGGCTCACACATCAGGCCACCCGTAAAGAGCTTTTTCTCTTTGCTCCTCCTCCTCCTCCTCCCAGCTCTTCAGTTTTTTCTAGATCTGTTCTTGCATGTCATGTTTATTTCTCCTTTCTGTCTCTATCCACAGTTTGATGGTGACAACATGTACATGAATGACAGTAACCAAGAGTTTCGGTCGCCAAACCAGGTAAGACAGCCCGCATTTTTCCCTCTAAACACAACTAGCTTGTATAAATAAACTGCCTGAGGAAGCTGTCATAATGTTAACATTTATATTCCAGATGTCAATTTAACTGGCATAGTTTATCAAATAATACAGTATAATATGTTATTTTAAATGTTGGAAAATAGTAAATGTGTATTTTTGCTAGTAAAGATGCTGCTGACAGTGGGATACTGAATATCATTTAGTCATAAAATCATCATAAAACATCAAAAAATACTCCAGAGAAATCAGATTAAACATTTTGTCTCAGAAGAAGATAAAAAATTGTTGACAAGTACATAACAGAAAAATGAAAAGAAATTTGAAGGACGAGTTCAAGAAGGTGAAACAATCGACAGGTATGGATAAGGGATTCAACCCAGGCTGCTCGATGCAGAAGAATTCCCTCGCCAGACTTGTTCCCGGCGCTAGCTGCCCATCAAGGGACGTACTTCTTCTGAGACAGTGGAAATACACCCTAATCGCTGTAGTTTCTCATTATACTCCATTTTAAAGGATGGATTTAACTCAAAATTCATGGATTCCTGTGGAAGCCATGATCTACGCTATCTGTTCTTCTGACCAGCATGGTGGGGTAAACAAACGGTTTCATGACCTCTGTGACTCCTCCATTGGTCTTTCTGGGTAATTGGAGAAAATTTCACGTTTCCCATAAGCTGAGCTATCCTTTCAAACCCAGATGCCATTTGATAGAAGTTTTTGTTCCAAAGCACGGAAATAAACCATCAACCCTGACAGCGTTAATTCCATGTTCAACCCACTGTGCCAGACAGGAAACTCACAGCTAAACTAGCAGCTACAGTTTTGCCATGCCAGGCTCATTTTAGTCCTGGACCCACTACAGTCAGTCACACAGTGAGTTAGACAGGCTACTCCCAGCTGGTAGATAGGAACACATGGCAGGGCATATGGCAGAATTTGGAGCTGCAGGATGTGTTGATCCAGCAGCAAAGCCTTCATGTTCTGACAAAACATGACAAGGTCGAGACTCCTCATCAATTAGCGCCTCGATGAATAGTCTCAGAGTCATGGGACAAGTCCAGAAGGCTGAGGATGCTGTGACACACATATCCACAAATAGGAACCTGTCTCTTTAGAGCGACAAAGTTCCAATTTTGGTGTTTTATAAACTTCACCTGAGTTCAGGGAAATGCCATGGTCATGGTTAAAACATCAGTGCTGATTTGCAGAGCTGGAATGCAAACCCCTGTCTCGAGCACTTCGCTGCCCGCCCATCCATCCCAACTTCCTCCTTTGCTGCATGACGAGAACGTCACACGACTTCCTGCTTTGGCACAAATGTCAATGGACATAAATCAATTAATATAAATCACTTATGATACTGTGTGATGCAGCCTAATTCTTAGACTGTACACAGTCATGTTCACTGGTCTTCACACTTTGTCTCATTCACATGCATAGTAGCCGTAAATGCACACACACAAACTCCTGACAAACCTACACATGCGCATGCACACCATCATGCTAGAGCCATAAAAGCTGCAGTATGCTTTATCCGATCCGGCCTATCCAGCTTGATTGGAGAACTTGTTGGTTATCCATCGTGTTCAGAATGCCCACAGTAGGGGTGAAAAGCCACCCATGGAGAGGGGAGTGGGTCGGTTGTGCATGTGCGTGTCTTTCTCATCGTAATCTCAATGTGATTAATGATATAAATGGGGGAAAAAAATGGTACAAACTTTCATTTGAGGAGAAAGGAGGATTTGCTAACAGGAATTCTGTTTGTTCTTGTGATCTCTACTCATTATAAATGGGAAATAAAACCAAATGATGGTATATACTTTTACTTTTGATTCTCTCAGCTGAAAGCTGGCACACTGACCGAGAGAAGAAAAGAGAGCTGAGAGCGAAATTAAAACCCTCCAGACTTTCACACCTCCCGACTCAGCCAGTTGCTGGTGAAGCAGCCTGGTGGAGTGGCGGAGTCGGAGAGTTACAAATTTTATTGGACGTAGACCCCCCCCCGAATTGACCGCCTTCCAACTCAACATACTGCAACCTTAAGTTTGTCTTTGCTTTGATGTATGGATTGAGTGACTATAATGAGGGATCGAGGAAGAGCTTTAGCGGCTTATTGTCTACTTACAGCGCACATCACAGGCATGGGGTTCATCGCTGTTGGCCACATTGCCTGCTTTGCCCTAATTATGCCACTTTGTGTGCATACATGGGTGTGTGCTAATTGGGATAAATGTCCAGCTTCGTAGTTTTTCTGCTGCAGCAGTTGTGTGTCAGTCATCGACACCCACTCCAGGTTTGCACTGTTGTGTCAACAAATGCCTTCTTAGTGGATCAGGCAATTTGGGCTTTTCAAAACATGTCAGTTGCAGTTGATGCTCTGTCAGTGGCATCAAATAGAAGCTTAAAGACCTTTTCTGAGGAGACAAGAACACAGAGCTCACTGTTTGACTTTAATACCGCAGCTTTAATATGAAATTTGAAAGAGAATGGGTCTGCATATTTGGGCTTAAGAAGAAGGATTGCATAACACGCTCAGCATAGGTTTAAACCTAAGAAATCAGTTTTAAAAATAGAATGCCTTTTAATGTAAGATTTAAAACTCCAGATCCTCTGACTGAATGGCTAGCATCCAGCCTGTCCACAATCAAGGCAAAAGCCATTATGGGAGAAAACAAATCTTGGTAACTGATTTGTTTCTTTTAAAAGTGTTCTTAATAAGTAAAACCACCACCTTAACCTCAGTGTTCACCTTGATTTTTCCTTTAGTTGCTTTAATAATAAGCAAAAAAGAACCCAAAACATTTTTTTTTTTTTTTTTAACCTGCATTGCTGTGTTAAATTGAAGATTCTAGTTGTCTTGAGCTTTATTTAATACACTTTTCTCTGTAATTTAGCATCACATATGTGGTTTTGGGCTCTTGACCAGAATTCAAAAGTTCTGGTCAAGATCCCAGGTTTGAATATTACTTAGGTACACATTGTGCTTTTGCAATGATTTACCTGCTGAAATGTTGACAAGGTCAAGTTATAAATACCTTCAGACTCTCCACATCCAGGCAATGTCTGTATTTTCTTTATGCAACATGTAAAATGGATCAATCACACTGACTGCTTGCTTTCAGTGGTGTCAATCATTTTTTAATTTATGCCTAATTGTATATGCATTAGCTGTGCACTGACTTGTTGCATATGGCTTGCTTTTGAAGTTAAATGAGACTAATGAGAAGTTCATATGAAATATCTCTCTGCATTCATTTGAAATGGTGATTGCTGATTAATGACTACGCTGATAATGAAATAATGAAATGTTCATATGCCAGTCTTTATTCATTATAGATATATATATATATATATTCAGGTATATGTGTTCCTTGTTTTCATGCTCATATTTTTAGGAGTCTATTATGAAACTTTAATATGTAAGGCTTTAATATGTTAATAAAAAATAAATAAAAAAAAAAAAAAAANAAAAAAAGCACATTGATCCACACTGCAAAACCAGTGTGCTCACTGAGTGAAAACAAGCCATTTTAGGTTACTGTCTCTTTAAGAGTTCCCCTCTCAAAAAAGTGTGCTTATTGGTCAGCTGATTCAGGTCTGAGTGGGCAACACCCACAGACTGTGAAAGCCAGATTCTGGCCAAATGTTGCTCTGTAGCTTCATACTTTGTGTCCAACCAAGCAGAGACAGCTATTTTTAATTGTGTTAGATGTTTGCAGAAGTAAAGGACAAATCAAAAAATGAAACTTTCAGGTTCGTGTTACTGGATGCATTTCTATAAGCGTCACATTTTGACACTTTGGCAATGTTCAACATGTACTCCCTATGTTTTACTATAAAAATGAGGGAAAATTATAAAAATAAGCCCCCTTTAAGAATTCCCATTTTAAAAGGATAAGATGCATAGAGGCAAGGTAGTAACACTCATATTCCCACTCTCGTGATGGTTTTGCTTTATTCTTTTGTTCTTTGGCTCTGAAGAAAATGCAGAAATATTTACAAAAACAAAAACAAAAAAAAATACAGAACATTCCCAATAGTCTTACGCAAACATAGTGAGAAAACAAGCCCTGATGCCTTAATGTAAGCGCTAACACAGCGTTCCGATGCCCACCCGAGCCCTTAGATGATGTGTGCTTGTGAAAAAAGTGCATGTGGCCAGAACAGAGACTCCTTTGTTTGCATGTCTGAGGTCTTCCATAGCATACGCACTGAGGTAGCAGTTTGACACAGCCAGGAGATTGCATTACACATAACATCTCTGAGCTTTTAAAAAGAGAAAACCGCTAATCAGAAACAGCTTCAAGGGGGCCGTTTATTGTATGCCTGGACACAATCTGGCCATTCAAAGGAGATGTGTTCAAGGCTTTGAATACTGTATGTTTTTTGTAACGATATGAATATGATCTGCACATATGGAGCTCCCAGATGATATTGATGTTTTCTATTTGTTTTATCTGCTGAGATTTGAGCCGATGCCAAAGCAGTGTGGGCAGGTTATTTTGTTGATCAGGATTATGGATATCTGCCCACACACAAAGCTACAGTGTAGGGGATACTTTCCGGAATTAAAGATTATTAAACATCTCAATTATCCTGATTAATCGAGGATATTCTTTTGCATCAATCACTTGCTTGTCAAATAATGTTGATTGCTGTTTATATATTTTTTTATAATACCATAATGGCACGCATGAAAACACTCAGCCAAACCAAAATGGCTGCATGTAACCATGCCCACACACATCCATGGACCGTGTTTTAATTGGGGTTTCAGTGTTTTAAACCCCAGTTAAAACATGGGTTTGTATCAAGATTGATCTGTTTGAGTGATTGCACAGAATGGAACCATGTGTGTGTTTGTGTGAGGTTTTTTTTTTTTTTTTNTTTTTTTTTTTTTTTGTGACACACACGCACAAGTACTTTAGTGGAAATTAGAGATAAAACTTAGAAGAGAGAAAAAAGCTAGCTGAGAACAGGGCTTTGAAAGAAAAATTTAGCTTGTGGCAGGAAGAGTGATTTTGTGTGTGTGTTACTTCTCTTCCTCTCTGCTCTTGCACTTGCTCCATTGTGTTCCTGTGCAGAGAGGAAGCACGGAGGCCGCTGGTCTTAGGAGAAGCAGCAAGTTTCAGCCTGTTTGTGCCTTTTGTGTTTTCTGCTTCTGGGAGTCATACTGAGCCATGTGTCTGTATCGATTTGGCCGACTGCAAGAAAACAACGGTTGATGGTCCAGATTATAATAGAAACCTCACCTGTTGGATTCAAGCTTTCTCTCTTTCCCCCATGTGTCTGTTCCTATCTGATTCAGTCTTTTTGCTTATTTGTGCATTTCTCTCTCCCTTCTTCTCTCTTGTTTTTCACCCACAACCACCTTCTCTCTCTGACACACACATACACACACACACACACACACACACACACAGNCTCTCTCTCTCTCTCTCTCTCTCTCTCTCTCTCTCTCTCTCTCTCTCTCGTCTCTTTCTGGTTTATACTTAACCTCCAAAACGGATAGTCTGAATGTCCTGGCATTCATGCTTCTCGTGCTTACATGACGAGCACGCAGGACGACCGTGCACTTCAAAGGTGGTGCTGCAGAACAAAACCACTCTTAAAGGACCATACCACCCATTTTGCATGTTTGAGCCCTAATATATTCAATTTTCATACATGTAACGTTACTGACAATCATTTCCCAAACCATGCTACTGGAACAGTACTGGAACGGAATCAACTTTTTTTCCTGCCTTCCAGACCACCATTGATTTCAGTTAATTTTGATACACTATTAAAATCAACTTGTTGTTACTTGAAACATTCTTAGGATAGGTAATCCATCATCATGAACAAGACATGTATTCATGTTTTTTTTTTTTTTTTTTTTNTGAATGTATGTCTCCACCAGGGAATATAGTCCCAAAAGAAGACCTGTGTTTATCGAAAAACTTAAACAACCATGACTTCACAATTTTGTGTAACTATTAGCAGGCAAAACATCAATTTTTAAGGTGGGTGTATCACTTGAATATTTGACTTTGAAAGATTAAGAAATTTTGCAAAATATCAGGAAAGCTGAAATACGGTTTTATCCTTTGGGAAATGGTTGTCAATAACATAACGTATGAAAATTGAATATATTAGGCTCAAACATGCAAAACAGGTGGTATGGTCGATTAACAATGGTTGATTAACTGCCCCCAAACATGAAAACAAACCCACACACACTTGTCATGGACAATCTTTGATGAAGGCACATTTACGTCACCCAAACACGTCAGCATTGTTTCAAAAATCGAGTGGTGCACGACCACGCGATCGATCCGCCAACGTGGCTGCTTTGGCCGCAATTACGACATATTTTCTGCGTGCATAGGCACGCAGAAAATATGTCGCATCTGGAATTGTGTTAAACATAAAAGTCTACCAACATGTAAGTAATTCAGTATAATTACCTCAAAAATTCACTTTAAGGACAGTAATGAGTAAATGTATTTAGTTACTTCACCTTTTCTCTCTCTCTGTCATACACACACAAAACAATGCTATAGTTATTCAGATGTTGTATGGCTTATGGTCAGCTGATACCCCTCTCTCTTTTAGTCCTCTTTCTTTGTTCATCCTTCTCTCTCTCTGTCTCTCTCTCTCTCTCTCTCTCTCTCTCTGAGTCAGAGACACCTCGGTACACCCTGGCACTACACACCCAATGTAGGCAATGCTGATGTGAAAAGGCACCGTTACTTAATTCTGACTCACAGTGTTCCATTATACCCTCAGCACAACTGCAACCATCTCCTCCTTTCACCTCATTTTATTCAGTGAATGTGCATGCTATGGTATGTTCCTCCTTTTACCCCAGCAAGAAAAAAATAGGGCAATATTTCAGACAAAAAAAAATAAAATAAAATAAGCATCTGAAAACACCAACGCACATTTCACTGTGTGTCGGAACTGATACGGAGCCATTGGCAAAGTTGAGAGACTGAAATACAGATATATAAACAATTCTAGTATCACAAATTCGCTGGAACAGGTTAAAACTGTTTTTCTAACACTGAACCAACACTGGGGCATCAATATCTAAAAACAGTGCTGGAGGAACATTAGAGGAACATCAGCAACATCCACGCCCATGTTAGAGGGGCTACAAGTAACAGTTGCAGCTCGGGATCACTGGTTCTTTATGTAGGTCAGCCTGTGTCAGCCAATAAGTCCAATTACCATCAGCCTCTGAAATAGAACATGCAGCGACCTCTGCTCTGCTTTCATGGAGGGAGAGACGGAGAGATGCCATACAAAAAGCATAATAAATTTGTTCAAAATCGAGAGGTATTAGCCTAGCATAAATGCAGACATAGAGAACTAAATAGTAATTGTTTTGGAGTGAGAGGTTTTAGATGTCTAAGGTGCAGAAATCTGTTTCTCTTCACTTCTATTATTTGAGGAATACAAACACATTTGTCTTTAAAGATATCATTGATTTCTGAGGCTGAAAAGGGGACATGGGGACGTTGTTCTTGTTTTCTTTTTGGGGTCTATTTTTATACTTTTGCAATGCCTTAATGATGCAGAAAAAAAAACACACTGTCCACTTTGAATGGTACTTGAGGTTCCACCGTTGTGAAAACAGCCTGTTTCAGGTTCCGTCTCTGTTCAGGCCCCCTTCCAAAAAACGCTTCATGACACACGGGGGGCAGAATAACGTGGACATCTAACTGAGGCGGGGTTACATCTGGGATGGGTTATGCTTGAGGTAGACTAAAAAGTACTACTCCATCCACATGTGTAACCCGCCCCATCACCCCATGCTCCAAGATGCATGAAGACCCTCTCAGCCAAACACTCGCCAGCCTTGGACTTTGTGGATGTGTTTAACCAGGTGTGTTACGTGTTGATGTTAGTATGTTACAGAAGTAAAGAAAGAATCAAAAAACGAAGCTTTCAGGTTCAGGACCTATGAGGTTTTCTTTTTTACTCTGCACTGTAACACTATAAAATGAGGTGCAAGAAAAAACATTATGTCCCCTTCAAAAAAAAAAAAACCTTAAAAATGACCCCCTCAATATACAGTACATACCTCACAGAAAAATGGCACACACCCCCTAAAAAATGAAGCGTATCAGCAGCAAGAGTTCACTCAAATGGTTCACACACTCCTTTAAGAGAACTTGAAACCTTGGCTCTATTTCGGTCCGGGCCTCTGTCAGTATATGCAGCAGAGGGATTTAGTGGGACTAAGTAGTTTGATATTTCTATTGGTTTTCAGAGCGTTTTCTCTCTCTCTCTCTCTCTCTCTCTCTCTCTCTCTCTCTCTCGCCTTCTCTCTCCTAGTGATCTTTCTCATCATATGGAGACCAAGGTCATGGCTGATTGAAATATAATAGAAGTGTAGACATCTGGCCTAATACTGTGGGAAGTTAAATCTATTTTAATGGCCCCTGCCGCAGTGGATTCTCTCTGATGCACTCTTGCGCTTCACTGACAGTAAATCACAATGTTCTCTTATTACCCTGACTGGAATGAGGGCATAGAGAAAGAACAATGAGAGATCCACATCATTTGTTTTCACCCCTCCCTTGCTTTTTCCTCTCCTCTTTGCTCCTCCTCTCTTCCCCTCTCCACTCCGTTTGCGACTCATAAAGCGAGGGGCTTAAAGACAGTGACATCATGAAAATAAAAATAAAGCGGATTATGGGTGAGCTATTGTGCCATATGTGATTACTGGGGCTTCCATGTTCCCCTGGGGGGTGTGACTGACTACGAGACAACATATTTTATTTATTTATGCAATTCTTTCTAATGAATAAGAATAGGAAATGCGGTTGAGACCACAATATTGCCTTCCATCAAAATACGTAGCCTTTGGTCCAAGCACTGAAGAATTTGTTATTTCTTTGTGTTCCAATAGAAAGATCAGAGGTGTTTTTTCACCCTTCATCTCTGATCTATAACCGCACATTTTTTATTTTTTTTTTTTAAATGGTACTGACATGAATTTGCGGCACATGGCCCTTTCCTCNCACATTTTTTATTTTTTTTTTTTAAATGGTACTGACATGAATTTGCGGCACATGGCCCTTTCCTCACATTTCAAAATACTTCCATTGCTGCTGTGTTTTTAGAGTTCAGGTACAATCCAGCACAGGTCCACCCACATCTGCAATGGAGAGCCAGGTCCTTTTTACCCACCTAAATAAGATCCATTTTGATGTGACATTTGAGAGAATTACCAGTGCATGGAGGAGCATGGAAGAGGTTAGCTCGCTCCTTTGCTATTGGTCGAAGCCCAACACAGCCCACCTGTCCTTTAGTGACGGACGCTACCTATGACCCTGAGCTACTATCGGACATGAAGAAAGGCTGCCTCCCTCTTTGCACACTTCACTTATCCCAGTTCTGTCTTGCTGTCAGTCAGCCTGGGAGGGATTTGCTATTCCTCCTCTTTCTATTGTACTACACGGCTTCTGTTGATACATCATCCAAATAGAGTTTCTTGTCATTTCAAAGCCAGGTCAGATAGCCTTTGTGGAGCCTGTAGAGCGTCCCCATAATGTTCAGCACCTTCAATGATGAGTTTGATTTCTGCCCTTTCGCTGTTCTGCAAGGTTGATCTGTGAAGGTGAATCTTGAAATTCCACATAAGATGTTTTAAAGATTTACTGTTGCCATCCGTCTATCTGGGCGACACTGAGTGGACGTGAAGACCTTTATGTATGCATGGCCAGCTGTTGTTTGTCTCCAAAACAAGGCTGCTCTGTCATTTTGTCTCAAAGTAGCATATGGCTGGATGACTTTCTATAGGACACTGTATACTCACGGAAAGTTGTTGATTTTATAACGCAAAGCATTTTTTTTTTTTTTTTNTTTTTTTTTTTTTTTGTGATTTAACTATTTTTCAAAACTTTTATCAGTGTTTCATAAGGACTTTGAGTGTGTCAGTCACTGGAGCTGTAATAACAAAAAGCATCAAAGACAGACAGCTCTTGTCTTTGGACAATTTGCCCCCATCAGCAGCGACACAGGCTCTCTGGTGTATTGTTTTTATTCTCCTCCCTGTGACGAACACATCATTGTTTGCAGATGAGCTGTCTTCTACTAAACAGCCCATGAATGACTCCATCACCAAGTTAATGACTTCACTCTCATGTTCTCTAAACTTTTAACTTAGCTGATTCATTTGTTTGTTCTTATTTAACCATTTAAAGGACAATACTGGTGATTTTGCAATGTTTAAGCCCAATAAATAATACCTGCATACACACTACTTAGCTGACAACCATTTTCCAAAACATAACATAACATGTACATCCAAATGTAGAAGGAACAGCCATTTATTAATTTCTTGATAAAAGCTGTCATTTCTTGCAGGGACTATATTCCCTAGTGGAGACATACATTTTCTTCTCTGCAGGTCCATGTTGGACCAGTTAAATAAAGTTACTTTGACAAAAAATTATAATAGATGTTGTGTTCACTGTGATGGCTTACTTGTCATAAGTTGGAATTTATAGCTTCCTGGAATGAACTGAAATTAAATCAATCTGGCAGGTAGGAAAAGATTTTTGATATTTATTGTTCCTGTAGTATCTTTTGGGAACTAGATGAAGTAACAAAACATGCAGGTTGCACGTCGTGGGCTCAAATATGCAAAACCATTGGTGTCGTCCTTTAAAGTAACTTGAGAAGCTGAGTTTTTGGTATTACCAGCATGTACAGTATCTTTCAAGTTACAAGCCTGCACGTCAAAGTGAAATTTGCAGCCTGTACGTATGAACACAACATTCTTTCTACATACACACTCCTTGCACAATGGGAGAGACATATAATAGAGAAATATAAGAGAAAATATAAATATAAGAGAAATATAACAGTGAAATAGTGCGGTGCAAAGTGTGTTGAGGTTATGTGTGCATCGGTCGAATCATCCTCAGCGACCTCGCTTTTATTCATAAAATGTGAAGCAGTTTTCTCTGATGCAAGAAGTTTTTTTTCTTTTTTCTTTTTTTTTTTAATAAAGAAGACTTCAGTAACCCATAACCTTTTACAAAAAAGGTGAAAATAACAAGTTCCATTTTATTGTTACACATTCCAATTTATTACTCTTGACACGTAATGTTGTCGTGGTGAAGAAGCCAGAGCCATTGTATTGTGTGTGTGTATGTGTGTGTGTATAACACAACAGATTGGTATTATAGTATGTGTGAAATTGTCTCAGAACCAAGTATTAATTCAATTATATTTTAGCTTCAAAAGAATCAGAAAATATACTTAAAGGGGACATATTGTCGCAATTTCCATGTTCTTGTTTTTATTTATGGGTCGATGTTAAAAATGTTGTAATGCTTTAATGTGCAAAAAACACACTGATCCTCTTCTAATTTGCCTGGCTGCAGCACCGGTGTGCACATTGAATGAAAACAGGCCATTTTAAGCACTGTCTCTTTAAGGCCCCATCAGGAAAAACCTGCTTTGTTCTGATTGGCTAGGTGCATCGGGAGTTATGCTACATTCAATTTGCACTCGGAACTCAGGAATTTCTAACCTGCGACTGAGAAAAGTCAAAGAAAGGCCATCTCAATTCGGAATTCCTACTCAGAAATTCAGTCTTCTAACCCACACTTCATTACTGACATAATTCCAATATGGCTGCTCACATGATAAACACTAATTTCTCTATTTATAAATAAATGTTTAGAAGCATTTTCTTGAACTCAATCAGCATACAGACATAGTAACAAGTTAAATATATAACACTGGCAGTGCAGTAGCTGTTTGAAAGGGTAAAAAAAAACCTTCTAAATGTTAAAAAGTAGCTTCTTGTGGTCTGACAGAGCAAACAAAACAAATGTTTTCATTAAGGCGTCCGTGTAGTTTCCCATTTTGTTCGAATGCACGGTGGTCATGGTCCAGTTTCCCCCCTGGAGCAATCAATTGTCTCTTAACTCTTAAATTACGTAATTCTGAATTGTGGGTTCTCAGTAACAGGAACGACACATTAGCAAGCAACACCCACAGACTGCAAAACATGGATGCTGACCAAACACTCGCTCGCTAGCCTCATGCTTCATCCAGGTGTCTATCCAGGTGTGTAGACAAGTGAATTCAAATGTTACATGTTGACGTCACCATGTTACAGAAGTAAAAGCAACAATCAAAGACAAAGCTTTCAGGTCAGCTTTGAGTTTGTCTTGCTGGATACTTTTCTAATGGTGTGAACCTCAAGTTTTGTAAGTTTGACAATATTTAACACAAACTCCCATTATAAAAATGAGAAAATAACAAAAAGCATAATATGTCCCCTTTAAAAGTGCAGATTCTTCTTATAAGTATGTATTAACTTCTTATGTATTAATGTTTTTCTCTAAGACATTAGTGTAGACAATCATTAGTTACACAGGCTTTGACAGACTGGATCTTTCATAACTGAAAAACACTATTCCCAGGGGGCGAATCATCTGTTTTTCAAAGAAGAAGGGTCTGCTTTATGTCTCATCATAGTCGATGCCTCGGAGCAAAATCTCACATCTATAAACTATGTAAAAGATTATGAGCAATATGGTGTTTTGATGTTGTATCACAATTGATGTTCAAAAGATGTTTGGTTCCCTTTTGTGTAGGCTACTTAAATGAAAAATGGAAGGACTATTATGTAGAATCTTCAAAGGTCCAAGGTAACGTCCTTGTCCAGAAAAATGACAGATTTGCTTAAATTTCACCTCCAGTGGGAAGGTGAAGGTTAGCAAGAGAAGGCTGAATCAACATTTGGCGTTTTCTTCTGACCCCTCTCTCTTTTATCCACTCTCCTCCATGTCCTGAAAGACAGTATATTTATGAATTATTTATCTACGTTTGAAAATATTAAACTTGTGATGTCCTTGTCCTGTGTCTTATCTCCAAGGACATCATAAGAAGCTGTAAAGAAAAAAACAGATTCACTAAAGGATGGAAGGCGCAGTCATAAAACAGCTTCTGACAGCATTTAAATCCTGGAACATGTGTATGACAACAGTTATGTTTCATCTCAGGGTGCTGAAGTGTCCAAAATGCATGATGTATTCTGTTTGGATCAGTGCTGAAGTGTTTACTGCGTTCCATAAAAACCTTTGCCGAGGCTTCAGAGTCCACATCAGCAATGCTGTTAATGTTGCTTTAGATTCAACATGACGGTTGATTGAACTGTAGATTTCTTATTTTAAAATGAGATCCAAGTAGAAGTCTGCAGGGGTCTGCTTGGTTCAGGGTATGAGTTGAGACAGGTCCAAATTATATTTGGTTTAATCGGGTTGGCTCAGATCCCGTGATATTGAATTGAATCCCAGATCTGTGTGTCAATGTATCTTGTATCGAGCGGACCTGAGCGGACTCCCCTCACCTCTGATCACATGGCGTGTTATACTCTCTGTAGAAAATGTTCTTTTGGAGCTGAGACAGAAAGCGAAAGCTACATGGAAAATTGAGGTGTTCTTCACCAAAATGAACAAGTTGAAAGAAAAGCTACTCGTTGTAATTGGTGGCGGTTCATGAACTTGTATTTGGGTCTGTTCACGTTGATCAAGTTTTCGAGTCTTAATTGTAGAAAGTTTTTCACATCGGGTTTGGATAGATTGTCCATTATTTGAAGGTCTCTAGATCTAACATGATTACAGTTGCTTTACATGATATTAGCTGTATTCTAATTCCATACTTCATACTAATAGTACATAGCATATTCTATGTACTAATCTAATGTTGAGCCTTATGATGGTGAAAGATGGATTTGTAAAAACGTTCCTTCATTTTCATTTTCTGTATCTTTATTTTGTAGCAGTGTGACATTCACTTTCAGTTTATCTTCTACATTTGGAATCAGATTTTTTCAGTCTGTTTCTCATAACTCTGCCCCATTTCTTAATCCAACTTGCCCATTTAAAAGCTTGTAAAGATTATTTTTGTCCTTGTTATAGCTAAGAGCACCTGAATAATTCTTCCAAATCTGTTATATTACTTAGTTGTTTTGGCCTCAACATATAAATTAACTATTCTTACCCAACAAGCCTGTCCCTTTATTCTAGTTCCAGAAAGGGCTGTGTTTTGTGCTCGTCTGTTTTGTCATTTTATTCTTTGAGCATTTAGATAACTTCAGTGATTGAGCAGGTAATATTATAGTAAATTTCCAAAAACTTCATTTCCAGTTCCTTGCTAGTCTAGATTTCCTGCGAATTCCTAGATATATAGATATACAATACATCCCTAGCAATATTTTAAATGTTTTCATTAAACAACCGTTGAGATTTATTTCCCTTTTTATCAGATCGAACCTGGCGTATAAGGTGTGATAACATCATAGTAAATCTTAGACAACAAAGAAACATTTGTAGAACATTTATTCTGAGAAAAAGAAATTTTCAATGATAATATTTCTCGTCAAGTACGGAGCAAGAAGAATGAGGTTTATGGGAAGAGAAAATAGCACATCACCCACTGATAGCAAACATATTCCCTCTTTTATTATTATTTTCTCTCTAATGATAGTGCACATTATGAGACTTTTATCCTATCTTCAAGCAGCAATGCTGCTTGTGAGGACATTGCAGCTCTTCCTCTACATTTCTTGCCATTTGTTTGCTAAAAGTATTTGTTTGCAAGATGAATTGCTGCACTGGCAGGCGAGATGACAGCCTACACGAAGATGATATTGAATTGATTTCTGAAATGTTGCAGAACAGACTGCTTGATGTGTACCACGAGACATGAATAATAAAAATTCTATTAAAAAGCTCTTGAATGGCTGACACTGGAATATTATTTGTGATGATTAATTTTCTTCAGTCATTATAAAGGGGAGCTGGCATCAGATTGCCTCTGACAAAATTGCTTTTCATTCCCTGGTGAATACCCTCAGTGTGCTTTTTGAGAGCACAAAACCATATTTCTCGGTGTAATATTATGTCAAGATAGGCTGTGGAAAAAGACAAGCACAGGCCATGATCATGTATCACCTTATTAGTACAAAATCTGGGGCGTTTTACCTTGTGGGGAGTCATTTGGCAAAGTGGATACATTTCACAGTGAGAAATGCCAGTTTTCCTCAGTCCAGATTAATTATTTCTGAAATATGATTGGCGTTATAATTATTAAGTCATAAAACAGCCTGTAATTGACTGTCAGTGGTGTTTTTCCCACTTAATGAATTTGACTAACTGTATCTGAAAGGATTTTAGGCTGACAGTTGGTGCTTTAAAGCCTGCATATTCCTAAAATAAATTATTCTGATTCCAATTTCTGTAGATTTTTGCTTTGAATTTCTGTATGCTTTTGCTTTGAATGAATTCTTTACACTCATGCAGGCTTAAGAATTTGCATTTGTAATTATTTATTTTTTTCAGGAAACATATTAAATTGTGTTTGGCATCATTTATGAAAAAGCTCCTGAGCAAATCCATTTAAAAGCTGATTATGTAGCTTTTTAATGACTGTGGCACATCCTTTGTTGTTTGCCATTCACTCAGATTATTACTTTGGACTTTAATTTGCTATGCAGTGATGTGTAGTATTAAGATCGTTCACTAGCTAATTGCAATGTTTTCTTAAGATTTAAAGGAGTAATATTGTAGGGAGTATATGTTAAACATTATCAACGAAAACTTGAGGTTCATATAGAAATGCATGCAGAGAGACAAACATATCCTTACTGCCCTGAATGCTTCATGATTATGCTTGCATAATCTACAGCGCTGGCCAAAAGTATTGCATCCCCCTGTATTTTTGTGTAAACTTTACCAAAGTGCCACTCCAAACACAACAAAATTCATTTATTGGTATTTTACAAGTAGTTGAGTATTCGTTCAGAATATTCAACTATTCTTGAGACTTAAATTTGGATTTCAGAGTAGGTAATATGACTACAATATTTCTACAAGTCAGTGAAAACATGTGAAAATCATTTGACCTCTGACCCTACCTCAAAGAAGATGTTTTAACTTGCTTTTTGACCTCTGCTAATAATATTGGTATTTTTCTTCAAATCTTAACAATATGTCAAAAGCGTCTGCCTACTTAACACTATTAAGAACTATTGGATTTTATTTTCAGTTGCATTTACTCTAACACACTAAAAAAAATACATTTTGTTGTGTTTGGAAACTTTGGAGTGGTATTTTAACTCAGAAAAAAAAAGTTTATACAAAAATACATAGGGGTGCAATACTTTTGGCCAGAGCTGTAAGTAACATAGTAATGTCAGCACATTTACATGCACATTAAAACTTCTATTATACTTGGATTAAAACAATAAATCGATATTTTCAAACATCATGTATATACCTTCTTTAGACTGAAATCAGTGTAAATTGGAGTAAGATGACTCAGTATTAGACCTAGATAAGATCAATTTATTTGGGAATATAAACATTATAATTGGGGTAAACCACTTCCTTTTACACTCTTCACCTGCTAGACCCTCCTCATACTCCAATTACACAACGTGTCATGTATATTCAACGAACCGCAGAATCTGATTAATTCTTCCGTGTACGTCTTACTCGCATTATTCCCTTAATCTGAGTACAGACAAATAATCTAAAAATAATATAGCGTGCGTGTATGTGTACTGAATGTAACACACCTGATGAGACACCTGTTGCTAGCGAGCAAGTGTTTGGCCAGGATCCATGTTTCACAGTCTGTGTGTTGCCAAATCAGGCCTGACTCAGCTGGCCAATCAGAACAGAGGGAGGCTTAAAGAGATGGCCAGTTGATAGTCAGCGTGCATGAAAGTGTAGCCTCAAGGGAGAGTAGTGGATCATTGTGCTTATGGCACATTAAAGCATTGGAAAAGATTAAAAATTGACCCCTAAATGAAAATAAGAATGGGGGAATCTGTTTAATATGTCCCCTTTAAACATCATGGTTTGATCACAGCTGTTAATGCTTATGTGGTTTTCTCTTTGTGTTCCACTGTATCTTCCAAATTCCAAAGTTATGCAAATTAATGTAGGTGGATTCCAGATTCTAAAATGCTCATAAATATGAATGTGAGTGTCATAAATATGAATGTGTCTGTCTTTCTGTCTGTGTTGGCCCTGATAGCCTCGTGACCTGCCCCTGCATTTCTTATGTCCACTTAGTATGCATGTAAAAGACGTGCAGTGGTGCAGCTTTACTTTAGTAAAAGTAACAATACACAACAGAGGCAGATAGGAAAAAAGGACAGAAATAAGGAAGGAAGGAAGGATCGAAGGAAGGAATGAAAAGTTTAAATTAGTGAACTCAATCTGCAAAGTAGCTGCTAACCATAGTTGTTGTTCAATATTATACAGTAAAATGTAGAAAGTCAAAAAGGCAATACTCAAGTTAAAGAAATAAAGAAATTAAACATCTAAAAAGTGTACAGTATTTGAGAAAATGTACTAATTCCCCTCCCCTGTATTTAATATATGCATAAATGATTATTCCATCCCTTTGTTTCCCTAAAATCTGATTCCTTTCTCATCACACCTCCTTCCTACCCTTTGCTTTTCTAGAACTACTCCAGTCAGGGCAGAGGCAGCAGCGGTGGAGGAGGAGGAGGAGGAGGCGGAGGAGGAGCAGGGGATGAAGACTACGAGATTCCCCCCATCACTCCCCCCAACCACGCCGACCCCTCTCTGCTGCACCTCATGGAGCACGAGGCAGGATACCCGTTTCACTCCCTGCCTCACAACGGCCTGCTCAACACCTACTCCTATCCGGAGCTGCCCGCCCTCATGATGTCCAACATGCTGGGTCAGGAAACGCCCCTCCTCTCAGGGCCCATGCACTCGGTGAGAACTCATTATTTTTTTATTATCTGTACCTTTTCAGGTTGGCACCTTTCTGTTTGTGTAAGTCAGGCGCTATGGTATCATGTTAAGTCTGGGTGAGGTGGAAGAAATACTCAAATTTTTTAAGTTAAAGCATACATACCAAATTGGAAAAACACTCCAAACACTCCATTACAAGTAAAAGTGCAAAATTATCTTTCATAAAAGTACTGCGTGCAATAATATTGAAAATATGAGAGATGGAGATACAAGCTTTTTCAATGAGCAATGTGGAACAATCTCACATCTCCAATTTTGGAGAGTTATAATGAACATTTTAGATTGGAAATCATAAAAATCCCCGTAATTGGACATACAATATAGAGAGTGAAAAATGCTTGTATCTCCAAAAACCTTGCAACCTTTGTGCAGTTTGTAACAAATTAGTGAAAATTTTGGAATGATATAATGAAAATCCACTAAATTGGAGTTATGTGATTTTTCACCTGCTGATTGTAACATCAAATTTTAAGAGTTCTGAATGAAATGATGAATTTACAGTTTTTATCTGTAAAGTAACAAGTAACTACAGCCATCATAACAAAAATTGTAGTAAAAAGTGTCGTATTTTCCTCTAAAAAGTAGGCGTTTACACAGAATTTTTGCCATTATAGAATTGATCAAATATATTTAATATAGCAACAAATCGGCTCAGAAAAGGTTTTAGCAGAAGGTTTTGTGTGTTTCTTCATGGAAAGTTTGCAGTTTTGGACACTGGTGTTATACAATACTCTATTATTGCCAATATACACTTATGAAAATGTGTGTTTTTTGTTGTTGTTTTTTTAATGGGAAAGTGTTGTTCTATCAGTGATAATTAGCCTAGTTTAGAGGCCAACGAAGCTGAGGCGAAGCTGAAGCCTGAAAAAGGCCCGAGCCTACATGCAACATTTATAAATACAGAGAGCTGCTGCCTCCTTAACACGCAGACCTTTGCTGCAGAGCTCCTTTAATATCTATTCAGCTGCACATCTCAAAGATTCCACTGCCTCAAAGTGAAACAGAAAGAGAGCCACAAACTCAGTGCTGCACATTTTCATTGGTTATGATTGGTAAAGCAAAAGAGGGAGAGGGGAGGAGGAGGTTAGGGGAGGAGGGGGTGGGGGCTCCCTTGTCAGCTACTTTTTCTTTTCAAAAGGATGCTGAGGACCTCCACCACCACCCCACCTCCCCTCTACCCCCACCCCTCCAATAAAGCGACTTTTTCTTGTGCTAAACACGCTTCAGACTGAACATGCAAACACCGCTGGCAAACACATTCAAATGCTTTAATCATAGAATCGAAGCAGATGAATTATAGATGGCCCATGTAGTGAATTATTCAACGTTATATACTTTCATCTGACATAAATATTACTTTTTTCTCTCTGCCCTCCATCATGAATATTTATGCTTTAATGTGAGCATCCGTGGCATTTATCCTGCGTTAATCACGTCTTATGTGATTTTCAGAATCAAACTGCATAAGTTGCAGGCTCCGTTTTTACGTGGGTGGTAGCTAAGGCCTCCATTAACGCCAGTCGTCAGGATTAGGTCACAATCCAATGGCTGCTGTGCTGAAAATGCTCAGAGCATCAGAGAGAAACGGTTGACGGGAACGTTTACAGTCGATCTGCTTTGTAGCATCGAAGGTCAAAGGCTCACTGAAACCAACATGATCTGGATTTGATTTTAGTAAATGACAACATTTAGGTAGATTTGTGTGTATCTGTTACATGATGTATGGACTACATAGGAGTGTGTGTGAAACAAAGTCAGCCTTCTTCGCCAATAATATTTTAGAAGAAAGCAGGGAGGGAGTGCCTGGTTTTTAAACAGCTTTTGTTTCACCTTTGCAATTCTTTATTTTCAAATAGCCCTTCAGGGTAATGTTCCATTTTCTTATTTCACACCCCCTTTTCCTCATAAATGAACCGTCATTGCAATAAATCACCTCACAAACAGAGACTTGCACACACTGTGAAAGGTCCAGAGATTTATGTAACACATTCATGTTTCCCACTTCCACATTTTAGTACTACTCTAGCAGAGCCTGGCTAATAATAGCCGCTATTAATATTTCCTGTTGCCTAGCAACCACTGCAAGTAATAGCTTACTCTGGAAAAATAGATGACCGATAAGGAAGAAGAAGGGGGGCGGTGGGGTTGGAGTGGGGGATTCAATTCATTTATTATCTCCTGGGACAAGAGGAGCTTATTTCTGAGGCTGAGGAATAGGAAAGTAGGCTGTATACTGAGAAATATTTTAAAGGAATTGGAAATGACGTTATTTTCATTTTGCTTCCATTAGGGATGTTTCATTTGATGTCTCTCCAACAAAGCCAATTAACCTTAATTTCATACTGATAAAGGTATAATAAGGAAGATTGAATTTATGTCTGCGGAATGCTTAAAGAATAATAAGGCTGCATGGAAATAGAGACACTGAGAGTCTGAGAGTAACCAGGTTTGAAAATGAAGATACAAGCCTTTATATTTGTTCTGCTGTTTTGACAAAAGCCTTACGGTAAGAGAGCAGAATTGGAGGAGGTAGCTGGAAAACCAAAACTCTGATTGTTCAACGGTCTTCTTTCACCATTACTGAAAAAGCAAATAAAAATTCAACAACGTTACCTTAAGGATAAACTACTCTCCAATAAAAGCTATCCTTCAGTGCACATATAAACCTCCTACAAACACAAGCTCAGCTGGAGCAACAGATACGCTTCATCTCCAGGGATGATGTTGCTGGTTTTTGTACAACATTTAGCCTCAGGCTAAAGCTCTGTAAACTTCTCCCTGCTTTGAGATTCTCTTTTTCAGCGCACATCGATCCCACCGCAAACACAGTTAAATCATTACAGCATTGAGAGCTGTGGATTGACCATCATCATACTGCACAAGCACACAATTTTGCATGGCTTTGTCCTAGTAGCTTAAAAGTCTGTAATTTGTCTTCATTCAGTGTTGACTATATAATAAAGTTGAGATTTCAGACCTGCAGAACAGCGTATGTCTCAGCAAGAGCCTTGTTTCTTTTCCTGCTGAATTGATTCTGTCTGACAACCTCCTTTTTTCCATCTAATTATGACTCCACAGGCAGCAGAAATATCAGCTGGTGAATCAAAAGACGTGTAACAGATGGAAAAACAGGTGTCAAATACATTTAAGTATTTAGCAGATTTCAGCACTTGTACAGTTGATGTACATGGAGATTTTTTTGTTCTCCACCGACAAAGTGATGCTCACTCATACAGTCACATGTTATTTATAATTATCTTTAACTGCCAGTTTTGAGCCATTTCTCAGACTGGAAATTGCTTCATTTGCAAGGACTTAAAGGACAATACCAGCGATCTTGCATGTTTGAGCCCAACATATACAACCCACAAACACATTACGTTACTGACAAACATTTTCCAATACAAGTAAATTTAACAAAAAAAATATTTTATCTTCCAGACTGCCATTGGTTTAAGTTCATTAAAATCAACTTGTAGAGACTTAAAACACGCTTGAGATTAGTAATCCATCACAGCAAACAACATGTCCATCTATTAAGTTTTTTGTCAAAGTAACTTTCAACAGTAACAGTCCAACATGAAGCTGCACGAAAGACAATGTATGTCTCCACCAGAAAATATAGTCCCTGCTTTTACCAGGAAATTAAAACTGGCCTTGCCTTCTACACTCGTGCATAAGTGTTAGTAGGGCGAAACATTGGATTTTAAGGTGGGTGTGTCATCTGAACAGTTGATTCTGTATGCGGGTTGTATATGTTGGGCTTAAACATGCAAAATCATTGGTGTGGTCCTTTAAATAAGCAGAGGAATTACCAACAGACATAGCTTGTCATTCCGAAACTCTCCTACTTTCTCTTAAGTCTGTCCTACTACTTGAGCTTCTTCGGATCAAGCCAGGAAAGCCGAGTCTTGGGTGGCTGAATGCTGTGAAAAGCAGCATGCTGTGGTGTCAATGCTTACAGCAGAGGGAGAATCCCTGTCTCACCCTTAGCTGTCAGCATTTCTGCCACCCCAGCACAGGAGGAAGAGAGCACCCAGGGGTCTCGTGTTCAACAAGCCCCCCCCCGGGTTGTTGAGGTCTGGCTGATGCTGCAGCAGAGGGTGATGCCAGCAGGATCTGTCTCTCTCTGACAAAAATAAATAAAAGGAGCGATACTCTGCAGGAGACGGTAATGAGGGGTCGTGGAGGAGTTTGTAGAACAGCCCCAACACAGAGCCTTGAGGGGCGGCCAGCTCGTTTAAATATTGAAACAGAGCACCAGCCGCTGTCTCATTATCGGTGTAATGAGGCTGGTTTGNCTCGTTTAAATATTGAAACAGAGCACCAGCCGCTGTCTCATTATCGGTGTAATGAGGCTGGTTTGGGGAATATCCCAACCACCAAAACAGCTGCCAGTTCTACAAGTTTATGCCGCACATATAGTCACATGACACCCTTTGGGGATTTTATTTAATCTTATTAAACGTGGTGGCAGATTAATATTTTTGGCAGTGTGTGTGATATCTAATCCAATACTTGTGTGCTGTGTAGACTAGTTATTATTGATAGTAAAACAATAACTTAGCTGGAGATGCGATTTTGTTGCAAAACTGAGTTTTATTAACTAAAGCTGCATGAATTTCCACTATTGAAAATAATGCTCACCTAGTCTCAGCCTGTTTTTCATGACTGTATGCATGAGTGTAATATATACTCTTACACTATGGCATATACGTATAAATCAGTTCTGTTTGTATGTCCAACCATATATCATTGGTACTAATATTATACTACTAATATTATTAATATAACTAATATTATTGGAGGTTATTAGCTAGTTATAGATATATTGGCATCAGCAAATATGTCAATATATATGCAAAAAAAAATTACATTTACATAAATGTTTTAGGGCTGTATTTTATGTAGGATTGCTCACATTTTTTTACAATTTGTACTGATTTAGTATTGTTTTGTTATTTACAAAAAGTTATTTTCCAGCAACATTTGTTGTTTATGGTATATTTTAAACATGTTGCTGTTTATATTGTTATTATCGTTCTGCTTTGATAATACAATTTATCATTCATCTCTTTAATAACCAAATTTAAAGGGCATCCTTGCAAAAAGGCTTCTTTTATATTGCCTTCTATTTGATGTATTTCTGTAAAAATACATCAGCAGATATATTGATAACTGATATGAAATATGAATCAACCTAAAAAAAAAAAAACAGTAGCAGAGTGTAGTGCACATGCTTGCCTATGATGTGTGTGTGCACGTGTGTGCATATTTTCAGCTACATAACCTATGACATCTATATGTCTGTATATTTTGTGGATCAATTGTCAGTAGCGATTGTTACAAGGTTATGTGAGCTTGAATTAATTTGAGTTTGTTTATTTGCTAAAGGAAATTTATTTTCCCTCGCTTCATATTACCAGACAGACAGCGAGGGAAACATTTTAATACAGTCACATAAAAACTGTATTGACAGCAGCGGTTATTGACTGAATCAGTTGATAGAGGTCAGATCAACCCTATAATAAGACCAGAATAAGTCTAGCAAAATTAAAAATGCATAGAAATCAGAATACAAGTAAAGTGTAAACTGTTGTAAACAAAGAGTGAAATGAATTTCTTTTTGAGCCAGCTGGGTACCAAACACGTCTGTCTGAACCTGGAAGATCACTTTTGTGTCACGTTATCACCCTCTTTTCTATTTTTCAATCGCTGTCAACTGTCATAAGAACAATTGCATGAAAATCTTTATCTTAAGAAAACGTGTCAGTACATTTGCCTGCAATTCACATGATCGGTGCAGCTGGATCACGTGTGTGTTTTAAATTGAAATGACACTATTCTTTCCCCCTGTAGATTGTAGACATATCTCATATGACCTGCTTGCTCTGTTGCCTTTTGCTGGGATAGAAATGACATCTTAGTGACATTCACAGATAAATCACTTTTTGTAACAGAAGAAATGTTTTCTGTTGTGGCTTTTCATTTTGCAAAAAAAAGGAAAGACATATGCCCTTCAGTGCTGCTCTCCACAACAGGGGCGAATGATGTGTCTTGTACTTGTCAAGAGAAATGACAGCGAGGTAATTGGTAGGGCGTTTAGAGTGAAACAAATAGTTTTTCAAAGAGAAGTGTGTTTTAAAAAGTAAAGCTTGGTTTTGTGTAGCTTATTATGCTCGGAGTGAAGTAATGAAGAGGATTATTAGTGGATTGAGCATTAGAAACAAATGCTCATTCATTGCAGTTCATGAATATTCATGGCGCTAATTCAAATAACCTTCGGCGACGGTTACAACTAATGAATATTTAAAGCAGCTTGGTCACAGAGATTTGAACATTGCATTACAGCTGACTTTCTGCGATCATCATGTACAAGGGTAAACAATTAGGAACGGCAAAAACAGATTTCAGTGGTGATCAAAATATGTCGGCTTTGGAAAATAATAGTTATGGGCCATTGAAGTTCTATGGGAAAGCATAATGGCAACAGTGCACAAAGGTAATACAATAACAAAAACACCCATAATAATCAGTTCATTAGTCATGGTTTGACCGCAGATCTCTTAAAGGACCATACTAGTGGTTTTGCATGTTTGAGCTCAATAAATTGTTCTCACACACGTTACATTACTGCCAAGCATTTTCCTAAACATAAAACAGTATTTTAGTTTTCCTGTTATCTTTGCCAAATCTCCTTATCTGTCAAAATCAAATGCTCAGATGTACACCCGCCTTAAAATGAAATGTCTTATGCACAACTGTAAGGCATGGTTGTTTTAATTTCCTGGTAAAAGCTGCCTTCTCCTCGGACTATATTTCCAGGTAGAGACATACATTTTCTTCCATGTAGATCTGTGTTGGATCAGTTAATTAAAGTAACTTTGAAAAAAAAAATGTAATAGACATGTTTGCTTTGATGGATTACTGATCTCAAGCATGTTTCAAGTTTGGACAAGTTGATTTTTATCACGCACTGGACTGAACTGAAATGAGTGTTAGTCTTCAAGGTGGGAAAAACAATTCAAATTATTCATTAATTAATTCATTAATCATTACTGCTCCAGTACTGTGTGTTGGAAAATGGTCAACAGTAAAGTAACGTGTATATGGGTTGTATATATTGGGCTCAAACATGCAAAATCACCAGTTGCTCCTTTAAGCTGTTCCAGTAAGGAAGGATCAAAACGTGAGATTTTCACTTGAGTCAGACTTGGGGCAAAGTCACATGTATTAATGTCAGTGAAAGCTTGTGGCGAAGTCAGTTCACAGCCAGGTAAAATGAGGAAATGTACATTTGTGCAAATATTTTGCATTGAGTTCAGCTTTGATGAATGTTGATATATGAGTTTATCCTGACGACCAAGAGCAAGCCATCATAACACAGCTGATCTGTAAGAGTGAAAGGGTCCAAAATGGAGGAAGCGGTTCAGTACTTCTAAAATAGTTAAATCTACTTGAACCTGTGCTACACGATTGTAATAATGGCCACAGAAGGCCTTCAGAAATCTGAATGACTTGCATTGAGATTTGCCATTTGCTTTTGAAGACTAGAGACTTGACCTAGACGTGGCTTGACTTACTTGATACTTGATTTGGCCTTCCCCCTGAAAGACTTAAAGACAGCTCTGGGTGTCACAGCACGGTACCAAAAAGGCTGAAACTCACCCCGAGGAGTGACTAAAAGTGTTTAGTTCTTGAAGAATCTTGGCACACTCGCACAGTTTAAGTGGAAGAATCCTGCTCTGCCCACTTAAAAGGGGCCTCGGCTGCTTCCTTTGAGGGATCAGTGTGGTGACTCATTCTCCTCACCACTACCGCAACGCTAATTAGGCCCACCACAAAGCCAGCCTGTGGGGATAATGTCCCATTATTAGAGTCATTTGTTTCAATTAACCGCTCTGTGATTCTACAATAGCACAGCGCAGCCCAGCGCAAAGAAGCCATTACTCTCACCTGGGGAACCGCTGAGGTTTGGGGCGAGAGTGTTTGTGAGAATGTTACGGATACCTGCTCTGCCAGCAGTGCCGCTGCCAGTGTCGCACAGTCACTCAGCACTGCTAGAGAGATAAAATACTCCTTATTCGTATCTTTTTCTTAAGTGTACAAAGAATAATACTGTATTAGATTCAGTTTACTGGCTTTGTGAAATGTTTGGATTTTCATTCCTGTGCACTTCACTGAAGACTGATTGAAGATTACAGAGGATTGTTGACTTGGGCATTGACCACTGAGAACTTCTGGGTTGTTCTTTTCCCCTGTTCTATCCAGAGAGCATTGCGGTTGACTGAATTACTATTCTGCTACTGTATAGTTATGGTGCTTTTGTCATTTTTAGACTGCAATCATGATATTTTGGCTCTGAGCGCATGAGACTCTCTGTTTCTCTTTAGCCCATTGGGCACTGTGGTAACTTCAAAATCCTTATTCTAAATTTGAAGCATTCTACTACCATTTGACAATATGTTTTGATTAGTCAAGCCTACGTACATCTGTGGACAAACAAAACAGATCGCTCCCAACCCCCTATCTCTGACTTTACACAAGATGGCAATCAGCATAGCGCCTTTGGCGACCGATAAGCAACCCTTAATAATAGCTGTTTGGACTGTTTGCACGCTGGCGTACTGACTTCTAATGGTCACAGCTGGAGGCTGAAAAAGCTGCTTCTAGGTTGCGTACAAGTACGAGTATATGAGACGTGATCGCTCAGTATGTTTACATGCATGCTAACTCTGATTATTTGCCTGTACTTTGATTGAGGCCATAATGTGAGTAAGACATATACATGGATAGGACTGATAAGATATGGTTTGCTAGATATAAATGATGTACTGCGCAATTGGAGTATGAGTATGAGAA
Source organism: Lucifuga dentata (assembly GCA_014773175.1). Classification (NCBI taxonomy): domain Eukaryota; kingdom Metazoa; phylum Chordata; class Actinopteri; order Ophidiiformes; family Bythitidae; genus Lucifuga; species Lucifuga dentata. The sequence continues at coordinate 111,648 of VXCM01000423.1, forward strand.
TATGCCAGGTCAGAAAATGCATGCAGGAGTGGCTAATTATATATTTAAATTTAATATATTTATCTAATTATAACATTTATATGCCTGACTCAGTCTTTCTACAGTTGTGTAATCGAAGTCTGTTGCTTAGCGTAAGCTTACTCTGATTTATGCAGATTTCAGTCCAATTATTGTGTTTACATGACATTTGAAAAATTTTTTATTGCTTTAATCCAAGTATAATCACCATTTTAAAGTGCATATAAACATACTTACAATGTGATTGGTTATTTGATTTAAGATAAGCAAAGACATAGTGTTTTAACCTTTAATGGCTTTTCTGTCACTTCTGGAGTCTTCAAACAGCAAAATTCAGGTGACTTCCTTTCTGCCTGTCTGTGTACTTCTACACAAATTAATGAACTTGAAGAGATGACCCATGATTATTTGTGTGCCTTTTTTTTTTTTCTTTTTTTGTTTTTTTTTTTAATAATCAGAAATAATGTTCAGTGTTTTTCTGGACATTTAACAGCAGCAGGATCAAAATGACTATGAACTCAAAATGCTTCAGAATACAAATAGTGGAAACTTTGATTGATACCAAGAGGTTGCTGCCCTGTGATGCCTCTGTTGCCAGGCTCTATCATTGCTGCCCCCTCCCCCCCCNCCCCCCCCTCCCTCCCGCGCACATGTTTACAAAGAGACATCACCAGCTCACATTAAAGGGTTCAAGTTGTCCCCTCAGGCTGTTGCTATGGAAATAACCCTGCTATAGTCACTCATTCATGTTTGATTAATTGTTTTTTTCCCTTTCTGTGCTGTTCCCTCCACAAAGAACCTCATCATGGCGACATTTCATCTTGAAAACGAACAATAGAAAAAGATGAATATAGTCAAATCCTCCTTTATTTGAATTTCTTCTTGCTATGGGGAGTTTTGTGGATGTTCTGTTGTGTCTTAAAATTGTTTTAATATTGTATTAATATTGATAAAGCGTTGTCTGAGAACCCACATAATCAAAAAAGACTTATTCTTACGTTTCCCAGGCTCACCTGTGCTGAAGATAAGCATTTTGGCTTTTCCCCTCCTAAATTGTGCTGTGTAGTGCTCAGCTACAGCAACCCACTGGGGCCAATTAGGATGCCAGCAGAGCCAGGAAGTACATAGCAGATGCTTTTGCCACTATTTATTAAAATCCAATCTGCGGGGGCCCCTCCAACAGCTCGTTAAACTACCGTTAATCTAATTAGCTCTCACTTGCCACTGTTTTCACCACATTACCAAATACAAGGGCCTCGACTTTGCAATTTAGGCTGATTAAGTAGGTCCATTGCTGTGAGCAAAGCTTGTAGGAGGAGCTCCTCAGAGCTGTCAGTCATTTTACCCAGTCAGATAAATCATACAGAATAGCTCAGCTATGGCTTTGGGCTTGAGCTAGTATTAAGATGTCTGCAAAGGGACTATTGGTTGAAATCAAATCCACATTGTCAGCTCAGCAGTGTGAGACTGTATTTCTGAGTTAAGCACGAGCTAAATAGTCCACATCAGAAAGGCCTTGTGTATTTGTAATGGCACAATACCAGAACTACATACAAATTCTATAATATGCTCTTTATGGATCAAGTCTATACAATTTCTACTGCTGTACTTTCATGACTTTTAGATCACAAACATGAATCTGCACTTCTGGTTCATTACTGTTTAGGTCAGACTGTTTTTATTTGATGAGTGCTGCTCTCTAGAGCACTGAGAGCCAGGTTCCACTCAGGGATCAGTGCAGCCGCTTTGACATGCAGCCCTGCTCATTGCTTACAGATGGGCAGCATGACACAGAGCTGTAATAACTTCCAGATGAGGACAGTACAGCATATATTGTAAGACATATCCCTATCAGTCTTCATGGTTTAATACATGATGGAAATGTTCAAAGACAAGGGTAATGTTAGGAGTATTGACATGTAGTATGACATATTAAGAATTTAATATGTCATACTACATGACATAGGAGTGTAGTTCAGGTTGACAATTGTGAATTTGTGATATCAAGACATTATCAGGATTAAGATAGTCTGCCTTTATCAGACAGATTTAAGTGTTTGTTGTTTGTATTTCAGCTATAACACCCACAGCAAGTCTTAAGCCTTTTATACACATGCACTCTAGTCAGGAAAAGTTCCTGTTATTGTCTGGGACAGCAGTATTCTTGACACGGAATGTAGGACATATTGTTGCAGTAATTGTCCTCCTTGGAGACTTGTAACATTCCTGAATAGACTTGTGTGAGATCAGGGGGCTGAGACATTCAGGACAAGCGAGGGAGCATGCCGATGTTGATACTCACCCATGACAACACCCTTATCTTACAAAACCCTTAGCTTGAGACAGTACCCTTAGATCATGACAATACCTTAGCTCGTGACAGTACCCTTAGTTTGTGACAATACCCTTAGCTCATGACAGTACCCTTAGCTCGTGACAGTACCTTTAGATCATGACAATACCCTTATCTTACAATACCTTTAGCTTGTGGCAGTACCTTTAGCTCGTGACATTACCCTCAGATCATGACAATACCCTTAGCTCACCATACCCTTAGCTTGTGACAACACTCTTAGCTTGTGACAGTACTCTTAGCTTGTGACAACACCCTTAGCTTGTGACAGTACTCTTAGCTTGTGACAATACCCATAGCTCATGTAGCTCATGACAGTACCCATAGATCATGACATTACCCTTAGTGTGCAGAAGAAACAGCACGTTATTTGAAGAAATGTCTAGAAATTGGTTGATTGACAGGGTCTTCTACAGTGTACTTTTAGCGTCGTGTCTTGCTTTACTCTCCTTCTACTTCATTATCTATATGTTGGTGCTTGGCAAAGAATCTTTTGGATGCCTTGGCTCCACCTGCTGGTTTGGAGGAAGGATCATACTCCCCGTCCGACCGGGAATTTCAGGTTTAAGTGAGAACACGGTTGTTACAGCTATTGTCCTGTATTTGGCTGCAAGTGTGAAAGGGATAGACAAGTAACCTTCCCACACCAGGTAGTCCTGCGTTATTCTGGTATACATGTGTGGAAGAAATTTTAAAGACGTTGGAATCATTAAAATCTCAGACAGCTTTGTTTACATTGTCATCTTCTCTGTCAACATTTTGTCAGCCTCGACAGTTTCACAAACAGGTGCACAGCTGAAATTTGAGGCAAAACAGTAACTGTTATCTACATAATGTCTAAATGTGTACAATAAAACTCCTAAAATAAGCACTAAAAATCCTCTACCCTACTTTTTCTCTATTGTCTCTCCAATATTTATTCTTTTCCGCCTCATTAACATCTGATCATACACTGACAACATGATGCCATCATCTTAAATCCAAATGTTCTCTGAGGTAGTTTGAAACATAATACAGAAAAATAACTTTGGCTAGTATTCATCATCTTGCAGCTTTACAAGTCACAGCAAACAACCAGATGCATGATTTATCTGAAACACGTTTCACTTTTTTTTTTTAAACAGCTAACTTTGTAGCGTGTGCCATAGTTTTATATGCTATGTTTGTTGTACTACACAATTGCCATGAATCTGCTAGTTTATGCTAAAACCTGTGAGCTATAGATGGTGATGAAAATTACAGAAAAGTTATATATGGTGTCTTGAAATTACATTATCATCACTGCTGCTCTAACATGTCCATTTATCTATTTATAAACCTACAAAGGTTTACAGTCTCTAACAACCACACTGAGGAGTGATTTCCTCTAGTATGCTGCTGTGTTGAGGTCCAGGATGTATTGTTCTAGTATGCTGCATAGACATTGTGCAAAAAATATTGTTTTCTTTGATTAATGTATTTAAAATATAGAAGCTGCAGTCCATAAAACCTCAATCGTTCTATCAGTGTAGAAGTACAGTTCAGGACAGTTCAGGACCTATGGGTTTGGCTTACATGATCCATTTCTATAGGTTCAACCTGCAACTTTGACAATCTCCAGCATATACTTCCTGTTATATTAAACTGTAGAAATGAGCCAAAATAACAAAAAGCATAGTATTTCCCTTTTAAAGATGAATTTGTAGTTTTGGATGGTCATCTTAAGGTGAGATGTAACACACAAACAAAATTTGGCTTTATATCCTACTTCGATGTAAAGCCAAAACCAAATTTAACCAGAAACAGATTTAATTTCTAGTTTGTTTCATAAGATTTTCTTCATTCCTCACACTATAAAAACAATAAAAGGTTTATTCAACAGTTAAAAAAATCAATTCCATCATATTTTTTCCACTCACCATTTGATGGCAGATTATTTAATTTTTAATTAATGTCCTTGAACTCCTTTTTCTGTAGCGAGATCAGCTGCTGATTATTTCCTGTATTTAATCTCATCCTCCAAGCTGCTGCACATTCGCATACAATTCAAAAACACAAAAATGGGTTTATCATGTATTTTTCGTTCAATCTCAGGCACTAACTGTAACACAGCACACAGAAAGTCGATGCTGCTTTTTCTGTTTCATACTTATTAGAAATTCATGGAACATTATGCATAGACTCATATGCACATTTGATTTATTGCGCGCAGTATGTGCTTTAATGTAATGAGCATCGGTGTAAAGAGAAAACAATTCTGTGCATCACCTCTGAGTAGCTCCTGTTTGTTTTTATGGCTTTTTGAAATCAATACACCATGCTGCACTCTCCATTTTGCTTTTCAATGTACATGATGATGATGATGATGATGCATATATTAGTAAAGCTGTGGTAGTGAACACTCTTTTAGTCTCCCATACTATTATCATGTTCTATTATCTATTTTCCATGTGTGTTGGTTTCTGTGTCTGTGCCCATCCTTTTTGTTATCCACCTTCATCACTCCTCCTCTCTTCCTCCTGTTATCTGCTGTCTCTACATCAGCTCCCTCTCTCTTTTCCTTTGCATCTCTCTCTCTCTCTCTCTCTCTCTCTGCTGTTTTGATAGTGATGCAGTTATCAGACTGTCAATTCTAATCTTGTCTTGCCAGTGCAGTGCTGTCTATTCAGAATTACAGCTCTCCCCTCTTCTCTCTCTCTCTCTCTCTCTCTCTCTCTCTCTCTCTCTCTCTCTCTCTCTCTCTGACAACAGAAATGCTGATGGGATGAGCTCAGGCTGACACTTCAGCTCAATCCTTTACCGCTAAAGTGGAAAGCTGGAGGGATGTGTACAAAATACATTTAGGCTGTACTGCTCTTCTTTACAGGACGTAGCGATGTTTTACCCGGCAACAGCCATTTGCTGATTTTGATTATTTATAATGCAGTATTTAAAATCCAGCTGAAATTAAAATGTAGGGTTTTTTGTTTGTTTTTTTTTTGTTTTTTTTTTTTGTCAGCTGTCTAGATCTATTCTGTAAAATACAAGTAACGTTTCTAATATATGCATCATTAATTTGATTTTAGTTATACAGTAGACTATAACTAAACAACGTCAAGGTCATCTGCTTAGACACTGAACATTGTGGTATTTTGGCCAACATCTCAGTACTGGTCAAAATATTTTAATACCAGAATCAGTGTTAACCGACTAATTTCAATACAGGTTCCTTGTCAGTTCTTTTTCTATATCTTTTTTGTCTTTGACAGTGAAATTCTCTAACTGAAAGTCATTTCCGAACTCTTTTTATCTTTAAAAGATTTGTACAAAAATTGGGTGCTGCAGTGGTTAGCACTGTTGCCTCACAGTCAGAAGCTCCTGGGTTGTTCTGTGTGGAGTTTGCATGTTCTCCTCTTATTTGCATATAAGAACATCATCTGGGCACTCAAGATCCAGTTCAGGTTTTTGCTCCCACCATTGCCCTTGACCAAGGCACTAGGCTGTAGACCTGGAGTTGCCAGACGTGGCTGCTCACAAGGAGTTATGATGGATCAAAAGAATTTCACCATGAAGCTCAGTAAAGTTTCAATATAAATTTGAAAAGGATATTAATTAATTATTAATCATTTACTTCATTTTTTAAAAAGACACCATGGAAGCATATTAGGACCACTTGAAACAAAAAGAAGAGTTCTGAGATTGAAGTCAGAATGATACAGAAATACAGCTTTACCAAGTCATCTACGTCTGACATTGCAGCCAAAATGATATCATGTGACCTTATAGAATTCTGACTTTAATCTCAGAGCTCTTCTTTTTTTTTCTTTTTTTTTTCAAGTGGCCCTAATCCTTTTATGTAAATCACAAATGAAAGCACTTAATTTGATTTTTGTGTCTTTAGTTTTAGGTATGCAAATTAATATTGAATTGCAGCAGTTTTTGATGCTATGATGATAGCACTGACATACTGAAACTGCAGTTTTAGTAGCTTTTCTGTCTGTTTGTACTCCAATGGTGAGGCAGCAGGAAAAAAGTACTAAAACATCCATAGAAAATTCTCAAACAAGCCTTGCAGCATAATCAATTTCTCCGTGTGCTCACAATCAGGACATTTACATGCATGTCAAAACTTTTTTCCCAGATTAAGGCAGTAAATCGATTTTTTTTTTTTTTTTCAAATGTCAAACACCATAATTAGATTAAAATTGGCATAAATCTGAGTAACAGACTTAGATTATGCAAATGTAAATCAATTTATTTGGGCATGAAAACGTTATAATCAGAGTAAGCAACTTCCCCATGCATTTCCTCAACTGTCAGACTCTCCTTACTCTCTGATTATGCAATGTGTCATGTATATTCAGCAAACTGCTGAATCCTGTTAATTCCATCCATGTACACGTCTTACTTGCATTCTTGCAATAATCGGAGTACATACAAATGTTCGCAGTATAGCATGCATATAAATACACTGAGTGTTCCAAATAGTCACACTTACACCTAAATATCCATCCTTTGGTCTTTTCACTGCACGACTACTGCACAGGCCCACAGGTGGTATTTCTGGGTGGACTAAAACAAACATTCTCTATCCAGTCTGCTGTTTGGAGATATTTTTCTGTTTGTTTTTTGTTTTTTTTTTTGTTTTGTTTTTTTCAAGATAAATGGCCAAACGTAGATGAAATGACATCATGTCACACCAAGGTATTTCCAGCACAGCCAGTGATGTAGGAGGAGAGATAAAAGTTCATTGATCTGAAACATGAATAGTAAATGTCAGGATTTGGTGTCAGCATCTCAGAATCAAAGGGCTTCTTTATACAGGCACCATTTTGCACCAACATTCAACAATCGTATAGGCAGAAACCCATCATAAAGGAGGAAAAGATACTGATCTTTCCACAGCAGTATCAGGAAATAGACCACAATAGAATGCAGGCTTAAGACATGACTTTCTCTTTTTTCTGAACTGACAAGAAAAGCTACCATTAGTTACTATCATTAATTACTTTTCTGAATTGTTCATTTGATTCTGTAATTCATAATAAAACCACTATCATAAATATATTTGTGTTTACCAGATGAGGAGAATCAACCAAAAATGTATAAAAAGGTCTTAGCAGAAGAATCTTAGTACAGAGATAAAATTAAGAAAATATCAGTTAAGGCATCTGATTAATATACAAACAAGCCAGAACAAGTCAAGTGAAAAAAGAAGGAAATGGCTTCACCAAAACTACATGTTGCAACACTTCCTGACAAAATAACACATCATCTCAGATAGATAATAGTGTATCGAACAGTGTAAGATTATTTACTGCTGTAGTAACACTGTTAAAGGACTATACCAGTGATTTTGCAGGTTTAAGCCAATAAATACAACCCGCATAAACATTATATTACTGCCAGCCATTTTCCAAAACATACTACTAAAGCAGTAAATATTAGAATTGTTTTTCCTACCTTCCAGACACTATTGTCTTCAGGTCATTCCAGTACACTGTTAAAAAATCAACTTGTACATGAAACATGCTTGAGATAAGTGATCCATCATGGCAAACATCTGTTAAAGTGGTAAGTGTTAAGTGTTAAGGTGAAGTTGCTTAATTTAACCGATCTGACACGAAGCTACACGAAAGAAAATTTATGCCTCTGCCAAGGAATACAGTCAAAAAAAGATGTTTTTACCAAAAAATTAAAATAATCATGCCTTCTACAATTGTGCTTAAGTGTTAGCAGCTGAAACATGGAATTTTAAGTTGTGAGCATCATCTGAACATTTTATTTTGAAAGATTACAAAAGTACGGTTTTCTGTTTTGGAAAATGATTGGCAGTAATGTGTATGTGTTACATCCCTTAATAAGAAAAGAGAAATGAGGAGTGACACATTGCTACCTGGTAGTATTTCTTGGGTTCAAACATGCAAAATCACCGTATGGTCCTTTAAAACTACAATCGTACAGAGTGGATTGGTTTGTGGTGCACTTTCTGTGATGGTCATTTATTCTTCATTTGTTTTGTTTTGAGACAGAAGGGGATGAAATCTCAGTTTCATATTTCATCTTCCTCTGTCAGTCCCCTACATGAAGCTCTGCAGCACAACATACTAAAGGGGGGAAAACAGAAAAAAAAATTGAAGTGTGAATATGCTCTTTATCCTGGTTGATTGCGTGTTATTTCTTTGTGTTCCTCTTCCATTTTTCAGGAGATTATTTAGCTTCTTTTCTTTTTTTTTTTTTTTTTNTTTTTTTTTTTTTTTTGCAGTTTGTCAATCCATTAGCTGTATTTCTGGTTTATTCTATTTTCACTTCAAAGGCTCACGTGGAACAGATGTCATTTCAAATTCTTGTCTTTTGCCTCATTGCCTACAAGTGACGGATGGTTTATTTTTTAATGAAACCAGGAGTGCTCAGACCAAAAAAAATGAATATTACCTGTAAGCTATGAAAAAAAGACAAGCAATAGTTTCATATCACATTGAATAAGAGCAGCCATTCATTTTTGCACAGCACAAAAGCTATTTTGAAGTTTTTTCCTTTGCTGCCAAATGGGCTCCTGGACCTTGAATTTTGATTAGTTACTTTCATGCTGTGCAGAATTCCGTATGTTGTTTGGCTGCAAACACTTTACTGAAACAATGCCATTTTCAAAGGCAGTCATTTTCTGTTTTTAAACTGACAGTTAAAGAGAAAACCCCGGTGCTTAATCCCATGATAAGTATGCATTAGATGAATGTGAATGTCTTTAAATGTCCTCAAGTTGATGTTTGATACTCGCGTAGGGACAATTCTGTTTCATGGTTTGTTCCTCTCCTGCTAAGTTTTAACACCAAAACACCAGATCAGTGGATTTTTAAGAGGAAATATTCAAAGATGTTTTAAATTTCCAAAAAGCAACCTGATGAAACAGGAACTCAGCCTTGCAAACAGGCTTTATTTCCCTAAAAACAGACTAGTTTAAATTCAGCTCGGTGTCTGCATCTCTCACTTCCTCTAACACATTTTAGGTACAGTAACTCTCCATAGCTCTAAAGCATAAATTTTGCTCATAAACAACATTCCTTATTTGATGTAATAGCAATGTATATCATTATATATTCAGTGTGTCATTATATCTTCTATTATTACAGTCTATATGAATGGAAATTGGATTGTTTTTTCTGGCTATTATGGCAACCAAGAAATCAGGTTAACTGATGTTCCACTGATACTAATGGGAACATCAAGCTGCTCGCTCTCTCTCTCTCTCTCTCTCTCTCTCTCTCTCTNCCCCCATTTTCTCTCCTTTCCTCTCTCTCTTTCTCCAATGGTTGATGTGTTCTCTCTTCACCAAAGAAGGCAATTTCCATATAGAATCACAACCAGGATCAGGTGACCTGGATTTGACTCCCCGTCAAAGGCTCGAACGGAAAATGAAAATGTATTCATGTGTGCTGGATCTACTGCATCACATAAATCTGAGCAGTTTTCCTCCTGAAAATGCATTGAGATTGCAGTGTGTTATTGTTGAAAAAAAAACCCAACCTGGGTACACTGGGGGAAAAAAAATGTATTTGATCCTATTTTTACGGTTTATCAGAAGGTAGAATTGAATTCTTTGTGATCTAGATGCATCACACAAAATAAAAACTGCACCACTAAAACAAAATCATTAAATATCTACGAATCAGGTGATTTAACAAATGATAAAGTAGTACAAACGTGAAACCAAGTGGAACTGCTGCCAATGAGACTCTAATTAGGCCAGGACTCTCCTCCTATCCAATTTATGGCCAGCTTTTCCACACACACACACATACACACACATGCACATACACGAGTCTAACCTGGCTGACTGACATCCTGTTAGTCTTCATCCATCCATATCCGTAAATTGATCTGTTTTCTCTTCTCAGAACAAGCCGCCTCTGCTCTTCTCAGAACTTCCCTGTTTTTTCGCTCTGCAGCGCTCTTTGAATATTCTACTTAGCAGTTTTGTTTTGTTGATCTTTAGCATCACATGCACAATGGTTTATTTAGAGATTTTCATATACAACACCTGCTCTCAAACATAGAGATTTAGATGCATTTTGAGATATACGCTGGAGTCAGATTCCTTAGTGCAAGACTGAAATTAGTTTCAGCAACTGATTTATGACTAATGATCTCTTTTTTTCTATCGTCTCTCCCCCTCCATCCCTCTCTCTACCTCCAGATAAGCAATGACAAGCGGTCCTCAGCAGATATGATGAAGCCCAAACCCAAACCCCAAAAGAAGAAGAAGAAAAAGGATCCCAACGAGCCGCAGAAACCTGTGTCAGCTTATGCGCTTTTTTTCAGAGACACCCAGGCGGCCATCAAGGGCCAAAACCCCAATGCCACCTTTGGGGACGTCTCCAAGATTGTGGCTTCCATGTGGGACAGCCTAGGAGAGGAACAGAAACAGGTATTTATACGCAAAATTTGCAGAAATGTGTGGAAGGACTGACCCAATAAGGGCTTGGGAATCACATCAGGTGCACAATAGATTATTACATATTAGTTTAGTTTAAAAATTTTAACATGTAAGATTTTTAATGTTTAACTTTGCTCTTGTTGCCTTATCCTTAATTTTATTTTGTTTTTATTTTATCATATTTTTTATACTTAAGAAGCACAGTCTGGGAACCTACCAGAAAAAGCATTTCACTGTTGTTATATGGCTGCACATGACAAATAAAACATTGAAAAACTTTGAAAGCTGTAATAGTGACACACTTGTGCACACGTGTAGTCATATGGGTACACAGGCAAACATGATAAGTATCTGATTTTCTACAAGGACACAAGTGAGTAGATGCTCAAATAAACACCCATATATGCACATGCACACACACACAGTCACATGCACTGAAGCACACACACGCACATTCAGGATCCACCAGTAGATGGCGTGTGCGCTGCAGCACTCGAGCAGCCTCTCCTTGGCATTGTGTGCAGTGTAATTACCAGAACATTGCTGTGTGATAACGCTCACCTTAATGAGCCAGTACTTCTCTTTCTAAAGATAATCCATCCGTTTATCCCCACTCCCCTGACTCTCATTAAAATGATTTTCTTTCTAAATTTAATTCCAGCCAATGGAAGCATGGGGTGGAGGAAGTGGGGGGGTACTGCACAATAACAGCCATAAAATAGTCTGAGACTAACAAAGCTGGTCATTTTACAGGTGAGGAACGGTCGAGCTGGGGAAAATATACACAGGTGTAAGGACATTTCACACTGAGTTATCAGTGTGTAGGTACTCTTGTATGATCTAATGTAGTCCAACACAACAGACTACAATAAATCCAAAGGGTTTGAAGCATAATGGTCAGCTGTTGATGACAGGTGTTGATTCAAGTCTGTGGTCATTTTTTCAGGCTGTAATTTGAAGTGTTGTAGTATTAGATTGCAATTCTATTACAATAAAGGTATTTCATATATTTTGTGTGCTTTTTGAGCTTAAAGGACCATACTGGTGATTTTGCATGTTAGTCAGGTCAAGTCAAGTTCATTTGTATAGCCCAGTATTACATACAATGTCTCAAAGGGTTTACAGACCCACACATTAGTGGTTCCAACCCAGACCAAGCTCTCTAAGAAGATGAGGACAAAACAAACTCCGTAAAAACCTTATTATATAAGGAAAATGGAAGAAGCCTTACTTTCATTAGTTTCAGACTGTTTTATTGCTGCTATATGCTACACATAAAAATTGGTGAGCATTATGATCTTTAATTATATTTGTTGTATCTTAGTCATTGGGCAAAGCAACAAAATGTGTTTGGGAGTTAATGGCTAAGACCTGAATATTGATAGACACAAGCAAGGTCTCTCTCTCTCTCTCTCTCTCTCTCTCTCTCTCTCATTCTTCTTGTTTCCAATTGTTAAACTGTAAAGTTACATGTACACAATTTGCTCTACAATGTAGTTTACATCAAAACTTAAAAAAAAAAAAAAAAAATCTCCCAAAAACAAAGTGAAGTATTAGAAAAAGTGAAAATCCTTCTTTACCAAAACTGCCTCTGGGGTTCAGGCTCAGGTGTAGTCTACGCTCCTGCTCCTCCAGCCTCCACAGCTGATGCCTTCAAACCATGTATCTTCATTGGCCCTCTGACAAGCAAGAATGTGTGAAGATCTCATTTCCTTTCTCTTTATTTATATCTCTGCCTGCTATTTTGATCCTGCCTAGAATACGGAATTAGTGATCCCNACACACACACACTATCATCTCGTCCTTGGATTTAGCTGAAGGGCATCTTGGCTATCCAGGAAGAGGGGGGCTCTTGTTTTTGTTTCTACTTAACTTCGTCTCCAGCAGTAGCAGGGTGGAAATGTTAATGATGACAGAGATCTTATGTGACGTCACGATTTTTTCAGTTAGAAACAATGAATTTCGCCTACTATCTGTATTAATGATGTGTTTTAAGCAAAGTATATTTTTAGAAGTATTATATTTTCCAATTTTTTTTCTTCTTGGATGTGTAGCAGGAGTGTTTTAGCAGTGCACCAAACACAACAATTGGTTGAAGGTAACTAAATACATATCATCAAGTACAATTTTGTCATACTTGTACTTTACTTGAGTACTTACTTTCTACTTCTACTCCACAGAGGAAAATATTGTACTTTATACTTCACTGCATTTATCTGATGGCTGTAGTTACATCAACAGTTTAAGATTCTGACATAGGTCGGTTTCTCCACAATACTACATTTACTTCACTACTTTTATACATTTTACCTTTACTGTTATATTAGTACCATACAGTATATTTAGATAAAAGACTGGAGTATATCTTCCACCATTGCATGTTAATTTCCACCAACAGACAGAATTTTTTTTTTTTGTTTGTTTTACTTTTTCTTGTTGCATATCAGAAACTAGTGATTTTGCCTGTAGCCCTGATAGCTCATAGCTACTACTTTTTTACACACTCTGCTCCATCCCATGCAGACACACTCAGATTTATTTATGTGCCTATTATCCATTCAAACACACTCGTTCACAGAGTACATATACAGACGTTTGCGGCCATATGCACTCGTAAAATCACATCCTTTATGTATTCACAAACTCGCTTACTCAAACACACTCGGGTCATTCAAACACACAGCAACAGAGGTTTGTGCATCATTAACAATATTGAAGGCAGTTTCAAACAAAACTCATACACAGGCAAGGATCACATCCTAATGTTCCAAATGGCAACAGCCATTGTGGTGTATCACTAATGTCAGCACGCTGATAGGAGTGTTATTGTGGAGTAAAAGCAGAGGNTTCCAGTTCATTTCTCTAGGTGGATTGGAATAGAAATGATGTGTTGCTACAATAGAGGAGGACACATTGAGATGAGGGAGTATTAGTGCTGTGATGAGGAAATAGAGGTGTTCTGTACCATTGACTCTGATGGAAAGGGAAACATTAGAGATATGTGTGTGTGTATATGTGTATGTGTCTGCATGCATGTGTTTGAGAGAGATAATATGTGCATGCATGTGTGTGTGTGTGTGTGTGGAGAGAGAGAAAGAGAGAGAGAGAGAGAGAGAGACATGTTCGTCTACACATTTATGAGTGCGTCAACCTCTCCTCTCACCCAAAGCCTCTTGTTTTGATTTTCCTTCGCAGGCGTACAAGAGGAAAACCGAGGCAGCCAAGAAAGAGTACCTGAAAGCTTTGGCCGCGTACCGAGCAAGTCTGATTTCCAAGGTAACGCGTATGACACACAGGCCCCAGCTAAGACTGATGATGGATTGGATGGAAAATCCCTGCTAATGGGCTGGGCGGGGCTTTCTTGGGATGTGGTGGTGATGGTGGTGAGGGGTATCTGATGCAAAAAGAGCAAGCCATATTTGGAACAATACCTGATTTCCACAGGGTGCAGATATGGGGGGTTGGGTGTTGTAGTTGGTATGATGATTTCAGGTTGGGGGAGGGGTCAGGCAATCATATGTACAAGCATATCCGTATAACATGCATGAGATCGTGGGGAGGCAAATGCTGCTGTCTGCTTTATCCATACCATGAAGAAACACCGGTGCTAAATTTATTTTCCGACAACAGAATGTTTTATCATCACCTGAGCCACGCATTGCATTGCTGATTTTCACCATTTCATTGTCTACAACAGGAAGCCAATCAGTGCAAGCACTCATTGGCTTTGCCACTGTTTCCACAACTGACACCTTGCTGTTAATTCAGATCTATGATGTCCCTCTGGCTGGTGAATGATGGTGTCCTGTATCTCCCTACATAGTAGCACAGGGAAGAAAGAAAAGCGAAGAAGAGGCTGTGGATCGCATTGTTTAGTGCCGACTTATATTAACAACACACATTGTAGCACAGGGAAGATTCCTTTTGTCATTCCATTTGTTCTGCAGGCAAACAGCCTCATTTCCCTGCCTGGGATTGTGTGTGTGTGTGTGTGTGTGTGTGTGTGTGTGTGTGTGTGTAAAGCCCCTCTCCCATTCTCATCTATCTGTCAAGGTGTCTATTGATCATTACCTCGGCCCCAGCTCTATTCATACAAATGGGCTCCATTACCTTCTAATCAACACTGATGGCTAGAGATGAACAATCTGACAGCTCATCATAGGGCCTGCAGAGGGTGGGGTAGGGTGGAGAGGGTGGAGTGGTGATGGGTGCAAAGTATTTTGTGGGTGCTGCACCTGCTCAGAGCAATGCTGCCGAGAACAAGATGGGTCACGTTTTGGTGAGATATTCTGGTATTGGCTGACAGTTTGTGTTTTTCCCCTTTAAAAAACGTAACTGCGTCCATTTTCAACCTTAACCCTGTTTTCCCATCTGTCAGCCTGTCTACATGTGTCACTATGTGTGAAATAGTGCAAAATAAATAGTGAAAGCTGTCAGGCCAGGGATAGACTGGGAATTAAATATATATAGCCTCAATACACAACATGCTGAAAGAGATGTGCTTTGGGAATCAACTGTCCAGTTAAAAAAACACTGGACAGCAGAGCAGCCAGGAAATAATGATGTAAGCAACTGACAATTGATGCAATTTGGTCAGAATTGATCCGTATAATGGAAAATAATGAGGAATTATGTAGCGCACATGTTAGAAGGCTGAAGCTTTGGTTGAATTGAAATGGATAGTGAGATTAAATAAACAAGAGAGGAGATGCGTTGTGATCAGAGCTTGATAAACAATGATTGATGAGTTATTAGAATGTATAAAATTGATGGTAAGAGTTCCAGATTACACTGCAAAAAAAAAAAAAAAAAAAAAAAAATCTCCATCCTAAAAAATGTGGTTTGTGCACTGATATTATATTTTTATATTTTTTATACTTTTATATTCTGATTTATGCTGATTTCAATCTAATTAAGGTACAGTATATACAGTACATGAAGTTTAAAAAAAAATAAATTTATGGCCTTAATTTGAGTACAATCAAAGTTTTAACGTGCAGGTAAACGTACTCAATGTGTTGAAACAAGGCAAAAAAAACAAAAAAAAGGCAGATCACTATGCTAGAAAAAAAAGAAAAAAGATTTGGTGACTCTAGATGCTTGATTCTAGAAAAAACTGAATCAGGTATTTGAAATTGAAATGCTGTCACTGCATTTTGAAAAGAAAAAAAAACATTTATTTTGTATTTATTTTTAAGAAAAGATTTTTATGGTTTTTACACAGAATAAATATTTAATGAGATGGAGGTTTTTTTGCAGTGTACAGCAAGTTTTGCAGTTATCTTCAGGGACAACTTCAAGTCAGAAATACAGCTAATTCAGAGCTCGTTGTTTTATTGCATATATTTTTATTTTCTATCCAGACCTACAACGACCCTGAACCAAAAAGTGCCCAGCAGACCAGCCAGCCCTCCCACCTGCTGCCCCCAAAGCAGCCCCTGTACAGCGTGCCCCCCCAGCCTTCCTCACCCTACCTGGGCCCACCTGGCTCCTTCCCCCTGTCAGACCTCCAGAGCTACGCCGGGCCGCCCCGTCACACCCTGGCCCAGACTCTCAGCCAATCCCAGATGCTGCCGCCCAGCATGAGTGCCTCTCCCCCAGCCCCCTTCCAGATCAGCCCACCTCTGCACCCCCATGCCCAGCTCTCCCTGCACCAGAGCTCCCTGCTCAACCAGCCAATCCGCATGCAGCAGGTGCAGTCACAGCCAATCATCTCGCACCAAATGGGGCTCCAGACACCTCTGCATTCCCCTCCTCTCAGCCAACAGGTTAGCCTGAGAATTCAATCATAAATGATGAAATCAATGCATCTTCTAATACATACAACTCCATCTATACAATCACTTTTTAATTTTAAGAACATAGTGACATCATTGCCTGTAATAACCTTGGTTATTATGTCACACTTTAAAGCATTGTCACACTGTCATACAGTTCTTTTTAGGCAAGGCAAGTTTATCATACACAGAGGCAATTCAAAGTGATTTGTACAGAAAAAAAAAACAGACATGAAAGCTAAAATGACAAAAAAAAAAAAAAANAAAAAAAAAAAAAAATCATTTTTAAAGAACACGCTTAATAAAAATAAAATAAAATACAGCAATTAAAATAAGGTAAAAAAAAATACAGTGCAGTAAGGAGGACAAGATGGTTTCACAGAAAATTAAAGGAATAAGACCATTTTAAAAGGACATATTTTATATATTTAAAATGATTAAATTAAGGTGAAAGTACAATGCAGTAAAAGCACAGAACAATGGCAGTACAGTTCTGACTTTGGGCTCAGTTTTAGGCAGATGGAACAGTTAGGTTTTCAGCTTAGATTTGAAACTGGCTAACACTGGCACACATCTTACATTTACACAATTAGTATCCTAAGTAATCAAAGCAGATCAACAGTCAGCCAAACTTAAGGGTTGAGTGATAAGTTCTGAGCCCAAGGAAGTGAGCATGGGCTGTCAGATCCACCCATCCATTCACTGTAGTCTCACCCACAGTCACATCTACAGGCAATTAGAGTTTCCACTTCAGCTAACCTGAATGTCTTTTGACTGTGGCAGGAAACTTGAACACTCAGAGAAAAAGGGTGTAATATTTTTTGGTGAAATAAAAGACTTGTATCTCTTCCCAATGAAAAAGACTTTACAAAGGCTTTACTTTTAACTGGGGATATAAGAGAAGGAACAACACCTGAATTCCATAATATTTCTATATATATATATTTAATATGCTGTCTGAATGTTGTCTTTGTCAATTGCTCTGGGCTATGTGTAGTTTTTTTTTTTTTTTTNTTTTTTTTTTTTTTTGTCTGAATGAATTTTGTTTGAAGTCTCATTGCATGGTGTAATGGTGTCAAAAATCCACTTTTAGCACACAAAGGAAACATGAATATTTTCCAGAATGTGAAAAAAAGCAAGTCTTTTACCTTTTTTCACCCATTTAACTATTTTAGCTATTTTCTCCTTTTCCTCAGCAGGCTGAGCGTGTAAAGTCTCAGCTCCAGCAGGGGGCCGTCAAATGTGGTAAAAGTGCAATTCTGAGATCCGTTTCATCATGCAATGAGAGCAAATGGGGAGAAAAAAAAATACTATTCCTGTTTCTCATTCACTGATGGAGAAAACGGTTTATATCTGGCCTTATATCATGGCTGAGGAAACTGTAATTGCTGCTAGGAAGGACACTACAACCAAAGGCTGAACCAGATTTCAGCACCCTTTTCAACAGTTTTAATGTTTCCTCTTCTCCACAGGGGTTCTCCCATATCCAGGCTGATTACCAGAACAGTGTCGGGAGCTCACAGTCTCCAGGGGCTCCTAACCCCGTGCATGGCCAGAACCCCGACTGGGATAGCGAGTACTGCAACAGGGATTGTGGACCCAACCACTGCGGGTGAGCTCATAACATCAGTCACTATATTACATTATGCTGGCGTTGAATTGTGTGTGATGAGTGTAAGGTTTTAGTGGCTAAACAAGTAGAAATGACACAGGATCACATCAAACGATGAGATCCAAGCCAAAAATGCTTAACCCTGTGGAGTCTGAAGTTGTTTTTTTTTTTTTTTTTTTTTTTTTTTTTTTTTTTTTTTTTTTTTTTTTTTTTTTTTTTTTTTTTTTTTTTTTTTNTAGATAGATAGATAGATAGATAGATATTTTTTTTTTTTATCTGTTACCAGATGACAAATCTTGCCATTTCTGCCAAGCCTGTTAACAAATAAGGCTGGTCTTGGCTGTTGTGTAAAGGTGTGTAAATAATTCAATTAAAAAGTGGGTCACATGACGATCAAGTGTGGCAGAATTTTCCAAAATCTTTTTTTTTTTTTTTTTTTTTNTAGATTTTTTTTTTTTTTATCAATTAGTAAATGTCTTTCTAGAATTAGGAATGTGGTCTAGATTTGTTTTTTCTAAACTTTTTTGTAGAAAATTTTACAGATTTTTTGTATTTCTTTCCTCTCTTAATTTTCCTTTTTTCATTTTTTCTTAATATCAGCACTTTTACAGAAATGAATAGAAAATCACAAACTTTCTAGAATAAAGCGCAGAATAATCTTCTGAAATCATAAAGTTTGTGACACAAAATTTTATGCATGCACAGAGCAAAATTTTTGTCTAAAATTCTAGGTATAATAACCCTGTTTCTGCTCAGTGTGTGAATGTGCTTAAAGGTCAGAATCTGTTCCAACAGGTTTTCTCCACTTACTCTTCCATCGTGTTACAATTGATAAATTGTAAAAATGGTACTTGTATTTGTGACTTCAGAGGGTTAGATATATATATATATATACATATATAAAAATGTATTCCTTGGAAAAATTCAGTTCAAGACATGTGTAATTGAGGATAATAGTGTGTACTTGTCTGACAGTTACTCATTTTCCAAATGACTTGCTCTAAAGCACTTCACTTTCACACTCAGGGACTCAGACAATATTAATCATAAACTGTGATTTCCCTGCTAAAGCACAAGCAAAGCAGCTCCTTGAAATTGAAATGAGTAATGCAGGATCAGAACAACACTTTTACTGAGCTCGGAGAAAGTGTGACATCCAATTAAGTTTCCCTTTGTTTCGCTGCGTACACCTTGCCTTATTGAATCAAGCCATTTGGGCAGGAACAAGTGGGGAAGTTGTTTTGTCTCACACCTGAAAGTTGGTGTTGTTATTCCGACCGGCTGCAAAAGCCTGAGGTCTGTTTCTCTCATATTTAGAGCTGATTCATCTGTATGTCAAATGGGATCATGACTGGGTCAAATCATGCTTGGCACGCTTTGAAGTAGATTGAGTCTTTGCTTAAAACCTTCTGTGTCAGATCGGCCTGGTTTGGAGTTTTGGAGGCTACTGAACTGATTCCTGTGTGTCAGCAAAGATAAATCAACAGCAGACTCTATTTGGCATTTCAAAAACCCTGTGATCTGCAAATTTTGACTTTTGCATTGTATTTTTTCCTTCAAGTGACTGATGCCCGATGTTTGTCTAGAGATTTTATGTTTATTATGTCGATGCTGCTTACTCTCCCCTGAAAAAGATTCTTTATCTCACATCGGGGTGAAATACTGTGTAGACAGAAATAAAAATGAACTATTTCATATCACACTAAGCCATTTGGTGATTTTTAAGTTGAAAACATGTCTAACCATCTACGTTAAAAGCAGGCTGAACTTGTTTAGATGTCCAGCTTAAGGTAATACTTGCTTTAAAAACATTTCAGTGATATATATCCTGGATATTTTTCAGCCAAATTTTGCCCACTTTAAGCCTAGACCAGTAGTGGCAGCCCTTTAATGTCCAAGTTAGATAATAGAAAGTCTGCAGCCTGGTTTGCCAGACCTACAGGTGTGGCTGTAGTGCGTTATTATGGATCCTGCTGCAGTTCCAAATGCACCACTGTGAAGAACTCTGCCCACTCAATCCAAATGACGAATTATCTTCTAACTGCATCGAGAGAGAGAGAGAGAGAGAGAGAGAGAGAGAGAGAGAGAGAGAACCGGTTTGTGTGCTTGTGTCATTTGCAACTGATAACTCCCAAATATATTTGTTCACCATTACTAAATTACCAAGATACTGCAAACAGAATTAAAGGTTGTACTGCTCACCAAAGGCTGAATGATGCTTTCCGCATGGATGTTCACACAGATACGAGATGTCACAGAAATGCGATGAGCGGTTTTCTCTTCACGGCAAACTGATATTATCCCAAACTGTAGGGGATAGCATGTCAAAAACCCATGCCTGCAGCATACAGTATCATAGAAGAAATCTATTGTTTACAAATAGCACGTCTTACATACCAGGATAATGTTCTTTACCTGCAGGAAGATCTAAACACTCTACAAACTGTTCCAAAACCTTTCTGCCACTTGGCTAACACAGTGACATAACAAATCCAAGCAAACCATCCATCTCTTCATGCAGACAACCCACAATCCATTTTGCAAAGCAATTCCAACATTTTTGGACAAGATAGTTGAAATACACAATTAGATAACCTGCTTTTCTCTTTTCTCTTTTGCCATTATTTTGCTGTTTAGCTTTGTCAAAAAAGTTGGTTGAAACTGGCTAACTGTCGTTAGCATAAATGATGGGTTCACCTCTTTGCCAGCATCCAACCTATACAATTAGATCTCTTTTCACCTTAAAAATCTCCAAAACTAAGCTCACTGGAATGTGAACTAATTTATGTTTGTTTCTTTTTATCTTATATTTCACTGGGCAGTGAGATGAAGAATCTTTTTCACGGGCGGTTTAGCTACATTTGCTTGCTGGGATATTTGACATGAATCCAGGGCATTGTTTTTCAGACACCATTAATACTATCTTGTGTTTCTCAGCAGTGGCATGGGAGCTCGGGACAAGCCTCTCTACCTCACTTGAAGTTGAAAGACCTCCAAATGTCAGACTCCAGGGAGCTTTCCAACATAGCGACAATGTCATCGATGTATCTGCTTCTTACACCATTTTGTTTTCCCTTTTTTTTTTTTTTTTTCCTGGAGGATTTTGAAAATCCCAAAGACTGCTACAGTATCTTCACCTATTTGCCAAGCACTTAGATCGGCCACAAGCCTGAGGCACTTCTCTTGCTTTTTTCCTTATCTGTGAACTTTCCATTTTTGCGAGGGCATTGAGCTTTAAGCTCATGCCAACATACTGGATATGAAGACCAAAAAAAAAAAAGTCTTCTCAATTTGGTTTTGTTTTTTGTTTTTTTTTTTATAAAGATGCTTCTCTCCTCTTCACTCCATTACTCTTTTTTGCCATGGACTGCCCTCATTGGGGAGATGAAATGCTCAAAGCAAACTCAGTGTATAGGGGTCTTGGTTAGGAAGCAAACCCAGGAAACTAGGATACATTCGCTTCAGCAGGGGTGGATATACGTCAGCAAAGACTGAACCACCCTGACTGAACAAAAGCAAAGTAAAACTTTAATCATGACAGTCGCAAACACGTAAGACATTTGTAAATCATCCTTGGCCCTAGTAAAGGACTCCCTCATTTCCTTTATTTCTCATAGAGTGATTGTAAATATCACCAAAATGGACCCTTCTTATGTGTGTATTTAGCTGCAGTCCCTTGCCTTTTTTTTTTTTTTTTNTTTTTTTTTTTTTTTTTACATAATTTTTGTTTGGTTGTGTGGTTTTTGTGCAGGCGGATTCAGTGAGGGAATACACACACTAAAACTTGTGTTACAACTGTGTTCACTGGTCTCGTTGCTTTTCAAAATGACAACAAAGACCAAAATGCTCCGGTGGTTCCTTTACCGGTGGAGCTCTTCACACGGCCTCAGGACATTACCGAACTGTAGAGGTCAAAGGTCGAAACCTCTCCTTTAGCTCCTCCTTCTCTTGGTCATAGGAACCACCCCCACCCATAACCCCACCCATCCACCCACCCCAATCCCAACACCACTTGTACAGGTGAATAAAAAAAGTTGCTAAATGTGAAATGTTACTAAAGAAAAAAAAACATAACAGTGGGTTTTAAAGTTTTTGACTAGTTTTATTAGGTGTTTTAGAATTGTGTTGAACTCATCTTTATCTTTTTTTTTTTTTGTGAGGAAAAAACATAAAGCATTTAATTCTTAAGATATTTTGTTTTTCACTGTAGCAGGATTTGCGTTTCAGAGGAACGGGCATGGGGGGTAGATATTTTAATTTTCTGTATAAACCTGCCAAATGTTCTTCTTTTATTTGTAAAGCCAGTGACGAGAGATTCCATTATGTTTTGTTGAATATCATATGTTTTGCATTATGGTCATTCTATTTAATTTGGTTGCAGGTTTTGCATCTATTTATGAATGATATGAAGTAACATTTTGGCTTATTTTCATCAGGGTGCATTATTATTATTATTATTATTATTATTATTATTATTATTATTATTATTATTATTGATTAAGCAACATGATAATTAGAATAATAAATATTTTTCCATCAATTGCTGTTGGTGCAATACTGGTGCACCTGCATTAGATTCATTTTGTGTCACAAATACTTCTTTTGTTTTCTTTTGTCTGTAATAAAATGTTTAAAGTGGAGAACAGGAAGTGCACGTCTCGCCTTATTTGAAGTGGTATCCTCAGCGCATTCTGATTTTATGAAGACTTTCTGAGCCACATAGTAGTAATTTTGCCTTTTCCTTGCATATGTCTGAGGTTAATTAGGAATATTATCTCTGATGATGCACAAGCTAATGTGGCTGCTGTCACGTGGCTCATTAGTGTAAGTGTTCGGCTTCTACTGCACCTTCATTTAATGAACTTTCTCCTTTTGTAGTTTTTTTTTTTTTAAGTCAGAGATGATAAATAAACAATATCAAAATACATTTTTCTCTGCCCACTGGCCGTGTTTTGCCAGTGAAGGTCTGATGATGAAACTGAGCGGTACATGGGTTTGAAGAGAAAAAAAAAAAGAANTCTCTCTCTCTCTCTCTCTCTCTCTCTCTCTCTCTCTCTCTCTCTCTCTCTCTCTCAAGATGAGGCAGTGCCCCCTAGAGTTGATTTGTGAAACTCACAACACTCCACTGTAAAACTCCCTCTCCTAGTCCCCAATGCAGGAAGAATTAGTTAATTACAATCCAATAAAACTACCATTAAACTTTGACTGAGGATGACGTTTAATACTAAGGTTTACAAACCAGATAAAAAAACAAAACAGTTCCATTCATTTATTAGAAAATTGGAAAAAAAAATTCTCCTTTATGTGTTAAATGAGACAAAAAAAAAGTCTTCTCATTGTTCTTAGTTTTTAAGATAGATGTTTTATTTAGTTTTATATGCAAACATATAGGGTAAATCTCTACTAAATCTCTGACATGTCCTGCTGACGGTCATCTATCTCCATCTGCTGGCCATAGTTGGTACAGCAGGTATAATTTATCTTAAAGGACCATACCGACCATTTTGCATGTTTGAGCCTAATATATTAAAATTCCATACATGTGACGTTACTGACAATCATTTCCCAAAGCATACTACTTTAACAGTGAATTAATTTTTTGTCTTTTTTTTTCCCTAACTTCCAGACCTCCATTGGTTTCAGTTAATTCTGGCACGCTATTAATATTGACTGTTGATACTTGAAACGTTCTTGGGGATGGGTAATCCATCATCGCGAACAAGGTGTATATTCAGGGTTTTTTTTTTTTTCAGAGTTAGTTAATTTTAGTGTTTAAGTACAATAAAAAGTGCAGAGTGATCTGAAAATGCTTCCTAGTGGTGCAATCAAGTGCTGTAGTGAAGAACTGACAACAGGAAGCATTTTCAGATCACTCTGCATTTTTTATTATGTAACTTTGAAAAAAAAACTGAATATATGTATTGTTCGCGATGATGGATGACCTATCCCAGGAACGTTTCAAGTATCAACAACAGTTGATTTTAACAGTGTATCGGAATGAACTGAAACCAATGGCGATCTGGAAGGTAGGATTTTTTTTTTTTATTTTTAATTTGCCATTCCAGTAGTATGCTTTTGGAAATGATTGTCAGTAATGTTACATGTATAAAAATTGAATATATTAGGCTCAAATATGTAAAATGGTCGGTATGGTCCTTTAACATCAAAACTCATTTGTTTTTTGATCTACATTATTTGTTGTGTTTGTTTCTGAGCTACAAAATAATTAGATGTATGAAGATGAAACATGAATATTATCTGATCTGTACAATCCTGACTGTGATAAACACCAAATTTAAGGCTGATGGCAGCATCCATCAACACTGTAAAAATGTTTTAATGTCATTTATTTTATTATTGAGTCCTGAAATCTCTTTTATCTGAAAACAAACAAAACTACAAAATGGTGAGTCTGTTCTGATTACTAATCAGCTTGTTCAAAGGCTTTACTAGATTAAAGCATTATTTTATTTTGATGGTCAAAATTAAGCAAGTGGTTATTATTATCTCATATCACTGATCCAGAACTTTTCTGGTTTTTATGAATAAAGACCTTGAGGGCCCACTTTGAGGCTAAATGACTTAAAACACATTTTCTTTTAGTAAAGTTCAGTCAGTCTCATCTCAGCTAATTATTAACCTTTAAAACTCTATGCAGGCTTGTAGGTTATTTCGCAAAGCACATTTCCAAAGTTTGATAACTGTGTAAAATATCTTATTTCGCTCCATAAAATTTGAAAATAAAAAGCTTGAATTAAGAAATATTCAACTGTGAATGTTGCTAATAATAAACCAAATTCATATATTTTGTATGTTTATTTTCCATGACAACCACTGACTCATATTACAAAAACCCTACAGCTCTTGTCTTAATATCTCCAAATATACCCAATTGCGGAAGCTTGGCTGCTTTGTTATTTTTGCTATTTAATCTGGTGAAGCCCTTGTCTCACCTTCCTTCCTTTCACGTCACTCGTGCAATATTGTCTCTTTGCCTGTCCAATCTCCCATCACTAATATTGTCCTCTGATAGCAGCTCCATCAGCAGCATCGCACCCTTTCATTTCCTCTGCAGGCGGATATGAACTCTCCTGACGGCTCAGGCATCAACACCATCAGTGTCTGACAGCCAAAAAAACAGACAAGAGAAATGAAAACAGACAGTGTTTCATACAGATCATTATAAACGCACACTAGCCGGCATGATAACACAAACACAGCATTTGGAGAAAGTTGTGCTAAATAATATCATTTGGATACAAGCTACTTTACCTTATATCCAAATGAAAATGAAATATTTACAAAATGCAAATGGACAGCAAATTTTCAA
Source organism: Lucifuga dentata (assembly GCA_014773175.1). NCBI lineage: Eukaryota > Metazoa > Chordata > Actinopteri > Ophidiiformes > Bythitidae > Lucifuga > Lucifuga dentata. The sequence goes on from VXCM01000423.1 coordinate 137,130, forward strand.
CAAAAATATTTTTAATGTTACATGTACCTGCCATGGTCACTGACATACAACAGCTACAATAACTGACAGAGATACAATCAATTCCTCAGATTAAAAATATGCTAATAAAGTGTTTTTCCCCTTCCTACAGGCAATATTTCCGTTATAGGCATTAATGATTTATATGCAGTAATGTTTTGTGCACAAAGTTGCTGTATGTTTTGCATGAAATGCAAAATATGATCCAGCTAATTTACTTTCATACTAGCAGCCATGCTATACACCCTCACCTTCTCTCTGCTGTTTAAATAGAATCAGATTGGGGTTTAGAGGATGTTCTGCCATGGGGACTGAAGTCCTTCAGACTTTGTGCTGTTACTGTATTTGTTGTGCTCAAAACCTGCTGATTTGTCTATTAAGGATGAAGAAGAAATAAAGTGTCTTTTTTTTTTTTTAACCTTTATAACAACTTACATATAGTTAAAAGGCTGAATGAATAAAAAAGTTAATTAACTGCCACGAGGAACAGATCACAGATGCTTCTTTTTCACATTTTTGTGCTACTTCATGGAGCTTTTTTAAACCTTAATTAATGGTCACCAAATTTGTTGTGAAGCCTTTGTCATATCACCCAAAAACTAGGTTAAATTTGTCTAAAAAGTGAAAGTTTTTATGCGTCTTGATTACATAGTATAACCATTTCAAATGTGTTTCATAGCCTATTTTAATGTGTCTCGGGTCCACTGTACATATTCAAATATATTCATCAAAATTTATATATAATATAAATTAAAAAAAAGTTCACTTTTCAGTCAAATTTAGTCCAATTTCAACCCAGACAATTCAGTCTCTTCACCTGAAAATCCAGCTCACTGGGCAGTGATATTGTTAAATGCATTTCCAGTAAACCCTGCTGTCCCCTTTCTTTGTTTCTTTTTCATTGTGCTAAACCAAACAAATTTTTTGGAAGCCATTTCTCCATCAGCTTTTCCCTTTAGCTCCATTTATGCTGGACCAATGACATTCCTCTTCCTGTCTTGTAAACAAACATGAATTAGGATTCGATCAGATTTCTCTCATCCTGCGCAGAATCTAGTAACTCTAAACCCATCATCATCATCCTCCTTCATCTCCCTCAAAGATTCATCAGCTTTTCTAGATCTGGAGTCTCAACTGGACTCAAAAATGATGTGCAGGAACTTTGGGAAAACTTCAGAAGTCAAGTACATTTTAAAGGTATAGTTCCAAAGGTAATAATAATAATAATAATGATAATGATAAAAAAAAAAAAGTGATTTCAATATGTTTACAACATTCATTCAGATCTAATGATGACCAAAAATTACAAACGGCAATAATTCCAGGGAATACCAGCACAGATAATAGGTACAAAATACTAACAGTACAATGAAGTTTTACTAAATACAGCTAATATCTACACAAGTCTTGACTTTCTGACAATATATATTGCAATGCCTCACAGGCATTTCATCAAATATCATCACACAGAGAACTCAATTGGTTTGGTTTTGAAATTAAATATACAGAAAATCAATACAAGCCACAAATACTGTATGCCTCACAGTATTAATTTAAAATAAAATAATCAAATATGCAAAATAATGGCTCATTAACACAATATTAATAGTCTGTAAGTATTAAGTGTTGTATTTCTTCTCCAAACCTGATCCTATGCTCTGTGCTTTGTCAGTAATCTCCCTTTCATTGTAGCAAACATTTTTAGTTTTTAACTCATGTCATTTATTCCATAATGTGAACATTTCTTAGCTATAAAAACATTAAACTAATTGGTTGTTAGTTTTTGAGCAAAGTTTTTTTTTTTTTTTAAGTTCTCTCATCTCTGTAGTGTTAATTTGTAAACTGTCAATGAGCAATAATGTGTATGCTCTATGCCAGTACATTGTTTGCAGCTGCTAATAAATAATAGTTTTGTAGTTATATTTTAACATCAGGGCATGATTTAACATATAAGCCCATTCAGACACTAAAGGAGAGAGAAATGCTATATATTTTAGAATAAAAGTAGTGAAAAGTGTTTATTTTTTAAAACTGACCATTTTTTGGAGGGTTAGAGCAGAAGCTACATACTGAAAATGTTCATAAATTAGACCGACATACTTTGTACGTATTCATACATTCATGTAAAAATAAATAAATAAATACAAATAAAAAAAATTAAAAAGCAGCCAGGCCAACACTAACCTGCCTGCTTAAAAAAAGGTTTAAAAAATTTGGTCAAATCATACAGAGTGAATGAATGTAAACACAACAATATTGTTGCAATAAAAAAAACATTGAGTAAGTCCTTCATCTTGTCCAGAATCATTCATCCGCATGTGGCTCCTTCTCCTCAGGAACAGCCATGAAGATCTTCTGACAGAACATGGTGAAGATTTCTGAGGAGAGAAAACTCGGCATTAACAGCTAATCCTTTTTGTGCCCCTGAGCTCAGGTTGGGATTAATTTCTGCTATTTTTTTTTTTTCTTTTACTTGTCAACTAAAAAAAACATTTCTGTTAAATTTGCCAATTTTCTGCTTGTCTCTAGAAAGTTCTTTATTCCAAGACAATTTTGTAAAAAAAATAAATAAATAAATAAATAAAAAAAAAAGATTTTAATGTTGATTTTGTACTTGATTTTTTACTTGATTTTACAATGTTCCTGAAAGTAACAAGTCTGATAGAAAAGATTCTAGCCCCCCAAAAAACCCTTAAGCCCTTAAAAACCCTAAACCCCTTAAAAACAAAACTGGCAGCAAAAAATGAATGTTAAAAATTCTAGAAAATTCAACAAAACAAGTCACATGACAAAATAAAACCAACAGGAGGCATCTAACAAAATTTTTGGAAAAAATAAATTGGTTGTAGATAATTTTAAAAAAGGAAAATATTTATCCTATGACATTCTAGAAAATTGAATATTAAAAAAGGGTAAAAAAAAAAAACTCTTTCAATTAGAAAAAATCTAGAGAGAAATAGATTGATAGTAGAAAATTTGAAATAAATAAAAATAATTAAAACAAAATGCCAAAATCATGAAGAAATTCCAGATTCTAACGAATAGAATCTGATTCCATATTCCAGAAAATTCTCAAAAATTCTAAATAATAAAAGACTCAAAAATTGAAAGAAAAAAAACAGAAATACGAGGACTTTCACAAGATAAAGTCAGAAAACTAAAACTGCAGAAATAACTTTAGACTCCAGAGGGTTAAAAGTTTGACTTTGGTTTGACTCTGTGTACCAACTGCATAAATAAACCAAACGTATCATTGCCTGCAGTATCAATGCCTCAGACTTCGATAACAAACTGTAATCAACGCCGCTGCGGCCTCACCTGGATCGCTCTGAACAAATAGATAAAAAACCTGAAACCAAATAACATGTGAAACTCACCCAGCATCTTCTTGACCACATGGGGTTTCTTCCACTTGTAGCCCAGCAGGTAAGCAGGAATGCCTGTGAGAATAATGCCGCTGCCTATCAGGCTTTCAAAGGGAGCCGCCCAGAAAGACACGGCGATCATGAAGACACAGCTCAGAACAAAAGTCACAGGAATGAACAGACACACCTGCACAAAAAAAAAAAAAAAAAAAAAAAAAAAACATCAGCTGAAGCGTTTTCTTCCTATATGAGACTGTCAAAGTAAGATTTGATGGCAAAACAATGGCAATTTCAGAGACTTGATCCAAAATTCAGCTAAAGGTTTGTAAATTTGATATAGAACGTCCTTCTAAATTGGTGAGAAATGTAATCAAATCTATGAATTTGAAGAGTTTTAGATACATTTTGATTAAAATATCATGGGCTTTATTGCCATTTCTCATTATTTTGATTGGTTCAACTTCATGCACTTCTTCATTAATCAGGGAGTTGCCTAGAGTTTTTATTGTACTTGTTCAATGACAAAATCATTGCATCATATTGTACTGCATTATATTGTATCAGAACGCAACCCACTGCAAAGTATTGTATCATATTTTATTGTATTGTATCTTATTGCAATACAATACACATGAGTATTGTTTATCATCATGTTTATCATGTGACGTATTTTTTATTTTTTTGTTGGAGAAGATGTTTACAGATGATACTGTATTGTATTGTAACACAACACAATGCACAACGCAAAGTGTCGTATCACATTGTATTGCATTGTAGCTTATCGTACTGTATTGTATTGTGATGTAGTGCAATGAACCATAATGCAAAATATTGTAACGTGTTGTATTATATTGTGTTGTAATATTGTATAACACACACAGCACAACACATCAATGCATCACATCATATTGAACTGTATTGTATCATAGGTAATGTATTAAACCTAATAAATGCACGATTGTCTGCTTTCATGTATGAGAGTGTATTGTGCAGGAGAGCTTCATCTTGTTTCTTGTTAGGGATTAATTTTACAAAAACAAATAGGCTGAGAGCTCTAAGAAGAGAAAGATGAAAGACTTTGGTCCCATCAAAGTAATTATTCCCATGATGAAATAAAAACCAACAACATCTATTAAAGCTAAAATCGCCTCTGTCTGTCTTGTAAACACAGTAAGTTTCCACTTGAAATCGATAACAACAGCAGAGATACAATGGTGCCTTTATAAAAAACAAAAAAAAAGCAGCCATGGTGTCGTATCACTTTTAACCCTTTCAGAGTCTCTCAAAAGATCTTTTCACAGCCACCCTTTTATTTATATAAAAGGTCTGTTTAAGTGGACATCTGCCTTTCATTAGATTTATTGACTTTAGTCCAAAAATGTCCCTGTTGTAAGTTTCAGACAGTGAAGCAGCAGGTTTTCTTTTCCCTGATGGGTTTCGGTTCCTCGGGATTCACATGCAACAATGCAGAAGAGTGTGTGTTTTGACATGTTCTTTACCTTTATGGGTCTGTTGAGCTCTGGCTTCTTCCAGCGCAGCCAGAGCATGCCAGCAATGGCCATACCGACACACAGCCAGGTGAAGAAGCTGAAGAGGTTGATGACAGAGAAGATGTCCTGAGAGATGGTGTACAGCATGGACAGGAAACACTGATACAGGAGAAACAAACAAAAGTTCATATTAGGCTTTGCGTGATACCTCGAAATGAGTTTAGAACAATACTTTTGATCATTTTATTGTTCTAATAGACTCTTCTTATGTCATGTGAAAATGTCTACCAGGAGAATTGTGTACCATAAATGCAACATGGAAGATTATAAGTATGACATAGAACAAAATCAGTTTGATGAGGGTTTCTGTCAATACCAATGATTCAATCTTCTCTATTTGTTGAAATTTATGGATTTCTATTAGTAGAAAAAAACATTGTGAACTGGATGACAAACTGTAGGTTTAACCACTGTGAGCTGTTGGTGCTGTTATAGTTTTTTGGTTGCTATAGACATCAGACCAGATCATTAATTTAAAGGGGACATCACTGAATTGTTCTTAAAAGGGACATACTATGATTTTCATTTTCCCTCATTTTAATAGTAGGGAGTAAGTCAAAGCCATAAGACCTGAACTTCCCTGAAAGCTTAATTTTTGATTTGTCCTTTACTTTCGTAAAACATTGATGCCAACAGGAAACATTTGAATTTACACACCTGCACACCCTGTTAAGGCACACCAAAGAAATACAAGGCTAGCAAATGTGTGTGTAGCCAGCATTCGTGTTTTTCAGTCCCATAGGTGTTACCAGCGAAAACCTTTTGTTTGTTTTGTTTTATTTTGTTTTTAAGAGATAGCACCTAAAACGGCCTGTCTTCACTCAGTATGCATAGTGGTGCTACAGCACTGATCCATAGAAGTGGATCAGTAAGTTATTAGCACATTAAAGCATTGCAAAGGTTTCCAAATAGACTAAATGAAAATAAGAACACAGAAATCTGTATGATATGTCCTCTTTGAGCATTATTAACTCAACACTGAGCTTTGTTTTTGTTTAGGCAGAGCACTGGAGTTGTGCTCGCATCAGCTGATTGACCAGCCTACCAGAAAAAACCAATTATATTCATTTGATTACACATGAACTTTACACGCTGACAGTTTTCATTATCATGCTGCTGCTGCACCCCCATCCCCACCCCACCTCCTCACCACGTACTGAAGATTCTACTGTTGGCTTTGTTAAGATAAATCTAATTAATAACTTCTACAATAACTATCGGTCTTACTGTGAAGATGAGGGATGGCACAGGTGTGAAGAGGTCTGTGTGGACCAATCCCAGAGCAGCAGGGAGCTGACCCTCACGCGCTCCAGCATAGAACAACCTGCAAAGAACAGAACTTTTTAGTGGCTATTTCATGCTCTACCAGCAGTGCTACATAAGCGTTTCTAATAAATGTCTCTTCATGTCTTCACAATATTTTTTCTGAGTTTAGTGAGCCACACATTCACTAAACTCTCACTCCCCAACTTCATTTCCAATCACAGGAGCCATCAAAATGCCATTTCCTTCTTTCTCCCTCTTTTTTGATATGTTCTTTAACATATCAAGAAATGGTGATGGGTGCCCATCTCAGATTTAGTGCGACATCTTTAAATTGTTTGTTTTGTCTCAGTAACACTTAAAGACACCTGATATTTATGCTGGAGTAATACACTCCTGTACAAGAAAGCATGCGCTGAGCACACCTCTGCCAAGGCCAACAAAATCCCCAATAAAAATTTTAGAAAAAGACCCAATATGCTAAATTTCATTCAATCAGCCCATTAGCAGTGATTTTATAGGATAAAAATTTCCTCTGGTTCCTGGATCCAGAATATGAATTGGATCACCTCCAAAATATTTATCAGTTCTTCCCCCCAAGATTTCATTCAAATCTGTTCGTAACTTTTTGAGATATCCTGCTAACAAAACAATCACATAATCTCCTTGGTAGAGGTAAAAATTGAAAACCATTTTTGAAAAAAAAGACTCAAAGAAAAGCCTAGTCTGGATGCAAACACACACCGTGCTGAGGTGAACAGAGACCCGTTGACAGCTCCAAAGCAGGACAGTCCGACAAATACAGGAATCAGCCAGGACATCACACCCAGATGATACTCCCCAAAACTCTGTCAAACAGCATAGCAGCCATTATTACACTTATGAAGATGCCTGGCATTTAAAAGTAAAAAACATCAGCCAAATAAAGAAACGACAGATCAACGTGAATTCAGTGGGTGTGGGTGAGATTGGTGGCTCACCACGGCAACAGCCTCTGACTCCACCATGACTTGAGGAGAGATGGTAGTGAAGTAGGCCAAGTTGGTCAGAACATACACCACTGTCACTATAGGCATGGATATGATGATGGATAAGGGCAGGTTCCTAAGGAGGGGGGAAGGTCAAAGGTCACTTAAGGAAACAACGTCTACAGTATTAAGCAAAATATCATATTTGTTCCACTTAATGAAATTTTGTTTAATTTCATGCAATCCAAATGTGTGACAGAATCATTTCTGATTCCTTGATTAGAATTATCGGTCATGCCAAATATATTTGCAGGCATAAGCATCACCTCTCTGGACAAAATGGGTTGGACCAAATAACTAGAACATTTGAAAATACAACACACCCAATACAACAGTAACGGATAAGTACCCATAGAACTCTACAACAGGCTGAAACAGTTTGCAGCCTGTTGTAGTGGATTGTCTGGGGTCATTCCTATGTTCCCAGGGTCCTATGTTCCCAAGCTCTATATAGCACAATAGAGCACATAATGGGTTAGGGTTAGGGTTAGGGTTAGGGCTAGGGTTAGGGTTCAGGCTAGGGTTAGGGTTATTCTGTTAACATACAATGTGTGTTAACAGAATATTGAACTAGGGAATATAGGACCCTGGGAACATAGGACCTTCGGAACATAGATATGCCCCCGATTTTATTAGGTGAGGTGTTCCTGTTATTTTGTCCAGACCCCATAAACTTCCATGCTGCATTCAAGTGATGAAAGACAAGCTCGGCAGAAGATGATGGTGGTCATGCTGTATTCAAATATTTACAGGAGAGTCTGTACAATCTTCAAAACAACCTTCATCTCATATAAGTCACCTCTCTGGATCGATCATCTCCTCGGTTACATAATTCAGGTAATTCCTAGAGGGAAAAAAATTAAAAGATTTAACATTATCTCAGTATTTCTTGGACTGTAAATTTTTTTTAATTTTCTCATGTGTGATTCTGCCTTACCAGCCTCCAAAAGCAAAGAGGCCGCTGTACAGAGCCAACACAATATTGTTGACTCCCCATTTGCTGCCTTCAAATGCCAGCTCAGGTGTCAGGTACGGCACATCACCTGAACGCACGCAGAAAGACGAAAGTGTCAATAGAATTTAGCAGAAACCAACCAACCAAACAAGATTTTTGATATATTACCAATTTTGAGGTTCCCTGCAATTAAATTTGCAGGGAATTTGTGTGGTTTCACAGACATGTTAGGTGTTCTGTTACATTTGGTTTATTTCTTATATCGAAGCCATTTTGTTGCGGCATGTCAGTTGACAGACATGACATTTTCAAACAATAAATAGAGTCCAACCAACCACTTTGGATTCTGTCTGAGGAGGTTAGAGCATCCAGCTTTGTTGTGTTAGAGATATAATCAGATGACATTTAAAAATGAGCAGCAAGAGATATGAGTTTTATTAATCCATTCATTTATCCAGAGGAGTGTATGTATAAATGTATGACACACCAGCAAGGGGAACTTTTAAGAAGGTTGTGTGTGTATGTGTGTGCGTGTGCGTGCGTGCATGTGTGTGTGCTCAAAAGTGTGTGTTCTTGATGCCTTGGTTCTGCTCGTCTCTCTTCTCTACCTGTCTCTTTCAGATGGTAATGACTCTCCTTTCCTTTCTCCTTATTACATATGCATTATTTTCACACTCTGTCCTTCCTTCTTACTCTCTGAAAGACCATAGTGTGACAACAGCCAGCAAGCTTTACCGCCTAGTTTCCATGGCAACACAGTATAGTGCACAATGATGGTAGGTGTGGCATAATGAGGGGGGAGAGCAGCAGATGTAACACGGAGCAAAAAATGGACATGCTGTTCTTTCCCACACTGATTTGTTTGTGGATGGAGTGAAGACGAATTAGTTGCTGTGAAATTGGAGTTGAACTTGAGAGGCTTAGAGATCGGTTGATCTTTTGATATGTCCCTCATTTTTTAGGAATGGTACAGCAGATTCAGTACATTATATACACAATGTGAATTTCTGTAAGCAAGGATTGTTTCTTTCTACCAACTATGCTTCATAACTTTCCACGATGTTCCCTGATTCGGCATTTCCTACTCTTTGTATCATGTTGTATTAGATCAATACCTCACAGATGAGTCAGTGATTAATTAAGGCTTCATCATCTTAGCAGTTCAAAAAGACACACCTGCAAAAATACACATCCATATGCCTGAAGTCACACACACACAGACAGTCACATGGCTGCAGACACACAAGCGTTGTGTTCAAACCCAGCAACTGTACTAATGTCATGAAAAAAGAGAAGATTTGATTGGTTGAGCTCATTAAAGGACCATACCACCCATTTTGATGTTTGAGACTAATTAAATTTTCGTAAGGTTACTGAGAATCATTTCCCAAAGCATACTGTTGGAACAGTGAGTTTAAAAAAAATTGTTTCCTACCTTCCATATCACCATTGGTTTCAATTCATTCTGGTACGCTATTAAAATTAACTTGTTGATACTTGAAACATTCTTGGGATAGGTAATCCATNTCTGGTACGCTATTAAAATTAACTTGTTGATACTTGAAACATTCTTGGGATAGGTAATCCATCATCGTGAACAAAATGTATATTCAGGTTTTTTCAAAGTTTCGTAATTTTAGTGTTTAAGCACAATAAAAAGTGTGGAGCGAATGTATGTCTCCACCGGGGAATACAGTCCCAAAAGAAGACTCGTGTTTATCAAAAAATTTTAACGACCGTAACTTCATAAGGCTGCATAACTATTAGCAGGCGAAACATCAATTTTTAANAAAATTTTAACGACCGTAACTTCATAAGGCTGCATAACTATTAGCAGGCGAAACATCAATTTTTAAAGTGGGTGTATCACTTTAATATTTGATTTTGAAAGATTAAGAGATTTTGCAAATTATCAGGAAAGCTGAAATACGGTTTAATCCTTTGGAAAATGATTGTCTTTACATACTTTACATACTTTAATTTACATACTTTATGTGTATGTAAATTGAATATATTAGGCTCAAACATGCAAAATAGTTGGTATGGTCCTTTAATGTTGATGAACAACTTGCTGATGATTAATTACAGACAAAAATATCTCTTGTTATTGTCACAAGTGGGGATAAGACAATAATTGAAAAAATACCAACTATTATGGACGAGTTTTGGTTGTTGTTATCCTTACTGTCTCATCAGCCAGCAATAAACACAACAGAGCCTCCTTCCTACACATTAACGTGCTGGGCATGCTGGGAAATATAGTTTTATAGGGGTGAAAGTTGTCAAAAAAGTGACAAAAGTAATAATAGAATTTTTCCCCACTAAGATGATTTTGTGTCAAGTGTAAATTACTCAGATCTACTAAAGTCACAGCTAAAAGCAACAGCACACTGACACTTTCCTCATCATTAAAGTACATTTGAACTTTTACTGCAGTTTATTTATCAAAATCATAAAATTGCATAATGAGAATAATTTGACAAAGTAAACATTTTATGACATGTTCATATCAGCACCAGTCTTGTCACACATGTCAGACTGTTCATTTAGATTTCAGTCTTGAGTAATAATACACGAGTTTGTTTTAATTTTGGTTTTACTTTGTTTGAATTTCCCAAATTAAGTCTTAGTTGATAAAAAGTTTTTATCAACTTGTCAAATTTGTCCAATTATCCAAGTAATCGTTTGCCAAATCAAATGGAATCGGTGTTATTGAAGTTATTGAATTCAATCAAGTGTAAAACCTCAACAAATAGACATGCTGACATAGTATTATTTGTGTTTTATGGACAAATACATTAGAAACCTGGAAATGCCCTGACAAACCACAATAGACAAATATAGCTAGTATTGTCTTTTGATTAATATTTGAGGGTCTGTCTATATAAAAGTAATAATATGCATCTTTTATAAGCTGGTTACCTGTGAAAATCTGGATGAAACCGAAGAGGATGATGATGATCAGGGCGAGCAACTTGGATGCTGTGAACAAATCCTGAACTTTGGTAGCTGCTTTCACGCTGATGCAGTTTATGAATGTGAGGGCGGCTAAAAGATGTGGGAAGACAAAGGAGAACAGAACCATAAATTCAGGGAATTAGGTGGTTCGTTGGTTTGTCCAACATGATTATTGAGATCAATGCATGCGATCAGGCATTCAACAGTGTGTGTACTCACTAAGACACAGGCAGGCAATGAGCTTGGTGGCGCTGTCGGGCACAGGGCAGCTGGGGTAGAGAGGTTTCAGGAGGTAGGTAGCGAACACCAGCGACACCACATACTGCGATGACGGCCGGATGATGAGCATCTCCACCCACAGCTTGAGAAAAGCCACCAGTTCACCGTAAACCTCCAGAATGTAGGTGTAGTCTCCCCCCGACTTGGCAATGGTTGTACCAAGCTCAGCGTAGCAAAGGGCACCCATGGTGGACACCACTCCACACACAGACCAGACTATCAGGGAGAGTCCCGCTGAGCCCGTCTCTTTAACCACGCCAGTTGGAGTGACAAAAATACCAGAGCCGATGATGGTGCCTATGATCATCCCTACACCATTGAAGAGGGTGATGCTGCGTTTAAGTTCAATTTTCTCCCCCTTAGGAGAGCCTTTAGTGGGGCTGGTGGCAGGGACCATGGGGGTAGATGGAGATGGGGGTCTCTCCACAATTAGACCATCCTGGTCTGGATCTGCTTCAGCTGCTTGAATAGAAAAGACAGAAGACCAGAAGGAAACTCATCAATGAAAGTTTTTATTTAGGGTTTGTGGTCTGTCATGATCACAGGGAGAGAAAATTCAGCAGCAGATGTTAGTTTCTGGTGTTTCCCTAAAGTTCTGAACTGCTCATTTTAAAGGAGCCAATGAATTTTTAAATCATATGGCCACACTCATATAATATATGTAATAAAGTCCTTCTGTAGAACAAAATCATGACTTCCTCATGACAGTCCACCTGTCAAAGAACACCTTGGAGGCATTTGGCATTAATATCAAAACTGTCTTATGGATTACTTCCAAATGGCCAAACAAAAAAAACAAAACAAACAGGTTAAACAGGCTCATCAGGATCATTTGCTCATGCAAAACTTTGGAAGATTTTATGGTTTATTCCAACTGAAACATCTATTCCATTAATGTAAAACAAAACGACTTGGGCCACAACAAACCACATTTTCCAAACCTGTTTGTTGCAGGGATTGCCTGAAGTCTTACCTTCTTCATTGCATGCCATTCTTTCAACAGACACACACACTGAACCATGAATGGCATGAAACCTAGCTGTGTTTCCACTGAATGTGTGACATGCTAAACACACATCAAGCGTCCTCACCTGTCATCTGGGGACCTACACACAAGAATGATAATGATATGTCCTGCTTTGAGGCAATGTTGCATCAGACTTCACAGGAGCACATGGCGGATAATGTCGCACCATGTGGTATTTGCAGCAGTGTGAGTGTGTATTGTACCTACCCGCCATCTTCTCCTGGCTCACCACCTTGGCAACACTCTCCCTGCTGCTCCGTGACTTCAGCTCCGGCTCAGCCATCTTCCTGCTTTATCTGGGTTCCNCTCTCCCTGCTGCTCCGTGACTTCAGCTCCGGCTCAGCCATCTTCCTGCTTTATCTGGGTTCCCCTGTCTTCTTTTTCCTCCTGCCCCCTTTCTTTCCTCCCTTTATGTCCTTTATGTCCCTGTCCTCCTCCTGCCTCGATTTCCTCTCTCTCTCTCTCTCTCTCTCTCTCTCTCTCTCTCTCTCTCTCTCTCTCACACACACACACACACACACACACACACTCAATGGTCTCTTGCTGACACAGGTTCACCCTCTCCTTGTTTCCATGCTACATCTCTGTCTTACACACGTAAACTCTCTCTCTCTCTCTCTCTCTCTTTGTCTGTATCTCTCTACCTCTCCAGGATATAGCAGGGAGGAGGTGGACCTTTGTNTCTCTCTCTCTTTGTCTGTATCTCTCTACCTCTCCAGGATATAGCAGGGAGGAGGTGGACCTTTGTGTGGAGTCTGATATTGTGATGCTGCCGGGTGAGCCGACGCCCACTCCTAATGAATCATGGGATATGGACAGATGGGGAAGTAGGTCACTGACTGGCAACATACAAAGGAGGGAGCACCATGTGACTCTCTAATCTTTAGTGTGCCGTCTAATCCAGTGTTGTACAGTATGTCCATGTATGTGTGTGTGTGTGTGTGTCTGTCTGTCTTGCCAAGGATGCTGTAGAGCTGCTGCCCCCCCCTAGTGGTTCCAATATAGAAAAACAAATGTCATTGTTGGAAATGTGACACCTGAGAGAAAATAGAAACCCAGCAGTCCTTTTCAGAGCAGACAATGTAGAAGGTCAGCAATGCTAATATCACGGAATTAAATAATAATAATGAAGTGCATGATACTTCATCTTATGTATTGATTTCCAGATGGATGTGGTTTTTTTAATGAGCAGATGTGATGTTTTTTAAAGCATAGAAGGGTACCAAACTTAACATTTGGTATATTTCTCTAAACCATTTCATAAAATGAAAAGAGCAGTGCTGAAACAATTTAATCAATTGGCTAAATGATAGAAAATAACAATTTTAATAATTGATAATATTAATTAAATACCAAAAATAATGCCATTCCAGTTTCTCTTTTTCATATCATATTGTTCAGTTAATCCCTTTTAGGTTTTGTCATGTTTTTTAGATAAAATAAGCAAATTGAAGATGTTATTTTGGTTTCTGGGAAGTTATAATGAAAAAATAAAATAAAAATAAACAATCTCTTAAACAAACTAAGTAACTAATTAATGATAATCAATAATGAAAATAACTTTAGTTGCAGCCATAGTGAAGACTCAATGTGTATTGTGACAACTGTGACAATATTGATATTCCAATTATTATGATTATACAATTTCTCTACAGGGATAAATAAAGTATCTATCTATTCACAGTCATTGTTAGAAGCACAGATGTTTGAATTTCTAACAAATTCCTTTGGATTCCTGACAAATACCTAACATGGAGTACATTATTTTTTTACTAAAATCATTAATTGTTACTAAAATCACCTGTAAATTTTTTTGAGTCCTTCATTTGTAAATACATTAATAAGCCAAATAAGTCATTTGTTTGTCGTAATATATCTTTGTTTTTTTTCTGCAAAGAATACTGTATATTGTAACGCTAGATGTTGTGAGCTATAGGGTTGCACATCACACTTACAACCACTAGATGGCGACCTAAATACATTTTAAAATTTAACTCTGAACCTGTGATAAGTTGCACCACTACCAGCTAAATCAATAATATATAAATAATATAAAAGTAATAATTAGATGTAAATAGATACTGTTACATTATTCAGTGCTGATCATCTGTAACCTTGTTTTCTGGATACCATTCTAATTCACATTACAGTTTGACAGTCTACCACAACAACGATATAATTATATTAATTTATCGCTCCCTTGTTGTTCTTAAGTAAAAACGGACATTCGGAGAATGAGCCCCGTTCTGTTACGGCAGCATTATTTGCCTGCTTGCATTCCTATTTGAGCTGACAAATTCGGCTGACGCTTCACCAAAGCTCAGTTCTTATGAACGTCTCGGCTTGAGAATGATGAGCGCCAGCCGACGGCGGTTTTCACCGAGACACTTTCTGCCACGGGTCCGGGGACTTTCCCCTGGGTGAACGGGAGAAACGAGGTTCTCTGTATGTAACCCAGTGTGCAAGCCTTCTGAATGCCCGGATGTATACGTATTGAACTTGCTATTTGTATAGCGCACACGGACATATAATCATAGTCATGGTGTTTAAAAAAAACAAAAAGGAAAGAAAGTTGAAAACTATAACGTTGCTAAAGTTAAATATAGTGAAATATGAGTGTTTATTTGCTACAGGGACATTTAGACCCGGAAGAATCAGCGCCGATGGTAAAACTAGATTTTCAACTGAATGACTCATACAGGAGAGGATCATGGGAATGTTTTAAAGACACAGCGGTACTTGGATGGTCGCCATGTTGTGTATAAAGGAGCATACCGGTGATTTTTGCAGGGTTGAGCCCAATAAATGTAATCCATATAGACGTTATACATTACTGCAGAGGTGGGTAGAGTATCCAGAAACTGTACTCAAGTAAAAGTATTGTTACTTTATGATAACAGTGACTACTCAAGTAGGCTATAAGTAAAAGTAGTCACCAAAATAATTATTTGTTGAGTGAGAGTAAGAAAAGAGAGATGTGCCCTCTTCTAAACCTCCCACTATTAAAAAGATTACTTGACTTTGAGCTTATTCTTTCGAATAATCAACAAACTTATAAAGTGTTTGTCTCAGGAAAAAAAAATGCAAAGTAGGTACATATGGCTACTTTGCTTTTTTTTTTTCCTGAGACGAACTTCTAATGTACTTCTAATGCAATCCAAATCATATGATATCAAGAAACTAGGCAGTAATAAATCAAATATTTACCACATAACAAATTATGACAATGAATGAATGAATGAATATGACAATTCTGGCCTGGCCCCAAGACAGTTAGCTAGTTTCATGAATTTACTCACAATAGAAAGGGAAACTTGAGTTAGCATTAGCAGCAGCAGCAGCTAGTTAAGTAGCTAATGTTGAAGCTTACCGCCATTTTTCCTCAAGTTCCATGTTGAGTTCTTAAAAGCTGAAATGTCCACATTTTTAGGTAGACAAAGACATCAATGCATTGTCTATTGGTTTTGGTGTTTGAATGTGTGGCCAGGGATGTGCCCTCTTCTAGACCTCTGGCTGTTGTGCTCAGGGTGAAACCATGGAAACGGAGGGTGGGGGTGTGGCTATGTCGGAGCTGAAGTAGACACTGTAGTGTCTGACAATGAGAGAAAAACTGAACGTGACTGAATTCAAATGGGTGAAATCAAAAGTAACACAAAGAGTGTGACCAAATATAACAGAGTAAAAGTGTATTTTTTCATCATAAATATACTCAAGTATGAGTTAAAGTATCCTTCAATAAATCTACTCAGTAACGTACTTTTTTGTAAAAAAAAAAAAAAAAAAAAAAAGTAAATGTAATGGAGTAAATGGAACACATTAATACCCACCTCTGCATTACTGCCAGTCATTTTTCAAAACATACTACTGGAGTGGTACATTTTAGAATTATTTTTCCTACCTTCCAGCCTGTCATTGGTTTCAGTTCATTCCAGTTTGCTATTAAAATCAACTTGTAGAGATTTGAAACATGTTTTAGATAAGTAATCCATCATAGCAAACCAAATTCCATTCTTTTTTTGTTTTCTTTTTTTTTTTTTTTTTNTTTTTTTTTTTTTTTTTTAAATCAAAGTTACAGGTTACTTAATTTAACCAGTCCAATATGGACAATCCAAGAAAATGTATGTCTCTGCCAAGAAATATAGTCCCAGGAGAGGTCGGTTTTTATAGAGAAATTAAAATTGACTGTGCCTTTAAGATTCAGACATACGTCCCAGCAGGCAAAACATTGAATTTTAAGGTGGATGTATCACCTGAATATTTGATTTTTAAAAGCTTAGGGGATCTGAAAAGAAAACTGAAATACGATTTTTGTGGGGGTTTTTGGAACATGGTTGTCAGTACATAAGCTGTATACATGTACTGTAGTATTTGTTCAGAGTTATGTTATATTTTTTATTTTTATTTTTTATTTTTTTTATTTTTTGCAGGTTTAGGGGGTTTGTAATATATTAATAAGCGTTTAAGCATCAGACAATCATCAATAATTGCTTAAAACTAGCTACTGGTGTAACTGGACAGAAATTATGCCTAATTTGTTGCACCAATATGTGCCACACTAATTATGTGCCAACAGCGATGACAGGTGTTGCTGGTAAGAAAGTCATGCTACATCCTCCACAGAAGGAGTCAGCCGAGTGAATCATTTATTTTGTTTAGGCAACAGTGTGATAGTCAACATCTTAAAACAAAGATTTCAGACTCTTCAATTTTGAGAATTCCTTTGTATTTTGGAGGTTTAGCTTTCTAGAAGCCACACTTCTCACCTTTTTAGGATTTATATGTATCCAATAAACATTAAGATGCCCTAAACTCTCTGTTATCTCTCTCAGTGTCAGTCATTTGTTATTCAGTATAGTCTCCTACCATTTTCCTTTTCTCATTTCCTTTGGTTTTCACCTGTCACTGTCCTGCATAGATCTGATTTTCCCTTTTCTGCAAAAAAAGATTCCTTTTTTGCATTTTAATCATCTCGTCTCTCTTTTCAACCACCGAGTTATTCTATCTTTCCATTCTCTCCACCCATTGCTCTCTTATTTTACTTGACCTCTGATCCATCTGCCTCCACTCTTCTACCTACACATGTGAATACAGTGAGTATATCTTTCTTTTGCCTGCTGCTATTATCTGTATAGAAATTAATTTTGTCAAAAGACCAAAAGTGAAGAGGAATCATTTTTTGCTCCCTTCCATGCAAAAAAAAAAAAAAAAAAAATTAAGTTCACATTATTTTCACCACATTATAGCCCTTGTGGTTATAAAAACAGTCTTATTTCTTCACAGGGTTACATTCCTCCATTTTTACATTATTTTTCAATCACCTCATTATTCCCTCCCTGGGGAAGAAAATGTGCATATGCTGTTTATTTATTTATTTATTTAGATATTTATTTATTCGTTGCTCAACACCACACGCTCGGCAATCTTCGCCCAAAATGTTCCATTGCCTTTGATTCTATACTTCCATCTTAATCTCTTCATTTCTTTTCATTTTTCATTGCCTTGTTTTCTTCTCCTCTCCACATGCTTCTGCACTGTCCTTAACTGCAGTGCCAATTTTCCTCACCAACACTCCTCTCTGCTTCAAATTCCTTTTAATTTGTCTTTTTAATCAGGCTTCCTCTGCCAAAATTTCCTTCCTTTCCCTCTCATAATCCCAATCTGTCTCTACATGACGACGATATTGCAAATTGGATTTATTTTGCCTCCCCTTCTTCATTATTTTCTTTCTGTCTTTTCATGTACTTTTCTCCTTCCATCACTACCCGTGTGCTTTTCACAGTAGTATTCTTGAACTTCTCCACTTCTCCGTTGCTGGTCAAGTGCTATTTTTGTCTCGCCTACAATCCAGACAGGGCTTCAGTATATCATTGAAGAAGTAAGATTAGTTCTTCTATTCATTAATAAATGAAAGAAACATCTCAGAATGGTGCTATGGTGATCCCATATCAGCAGCTCTCTTTGAAGCTGTCAAAGCAGGGACACAATTATGCTCCATTTTTTGCCATTGCTATGGTTACAAAGCCATTTACTGATCTAACAGGAACACCATATGACTTGAAAATTCCTTGCTTACAGCAAAAAAAAAAAAAAAAAAAAAAAAAACAAACAAAAAAAAAACAAGCTTGAGCTTATCCTGGTGTGATCGCTTATTCGTTTAATGCTGTGGTAAGAATATTCTCACTCTCGCTACATGAACAATAACAAGAACCCTCATTTCATCAAATGTGCTCGTATTAGTAAAACTCTTCATTTCTGTTTTATTTAGATATACACCATTAACTCATGAATCTCAAGAAGCTCCACAGTCATTTGGTTTGCGGGCAGACACTCCTCTGCTTATGTTTGTGTCATCTGTCTCTGATGCCAATGAAACTAGCCAGTGGAGCCCTTCTGTTAAGATGGATCAAACTTCTTCAAATTCCAGAAATATATTTTTTGCTTGGGGCCACCAATCCTTTCTTGATCAACTGTTGTTAAGTTGGCTTTAAAAATGTTACAAGATGCATAAATGTACCCATATTTCTGAATCCTCTCCACCAAGTTACCACCACCTCCTCCTTTCTCCATCCATCCTTCTGTTCTCCTAGCACAAATTTGGCCACAGGCATATCTGCATATGTGTGTATGTGTTTGTGTGTGTGTGTGTGTGTGTGGTGTGTTGCAGCTCAGGGAATCAGTCCTCAATTTTTCTGCTTGGGTTTGCTTCCCTTCGGCATCGATACATCCTGATAGTTGACCCTGATTTTTTCTGCTAATGTTTCTCTGCCTCTTCACACACCATTTCCTCTCTCTCTCTCTCTCTCTCTCTCTCTCTCTCTCTCTCTCTCTCACACACACACACACACACACACACACACACACAATGCTCTCACTACTTATTCTTAACTCTACACACAAGCCTGAGCCATGCATGACCTCATAATTAATCAAATGGCCCCATAATGACGTACAGCTGCATTAACATCATGAATGGAAAAACCTTGCCTTCAAATGGCAGACTTTACAATTCAATGCCAGACATTACAAATGGCGCAATTATTCCTCACCGTATTGACTGACCTTCTCGTATGTCCACCCTACATTTGGTCTTTGTCAGTCTGCGGTGGAAATGGATTGCTTTCCAGGCAATTTTCACCAGGAAATTGCACAAAATAATGCCACCTATAATTTGGTTCATCATATGTTGTTATCTACTTCATGGGGCATTGGAAAGTTACATATGCATCTATTGATTCTGATGGATGGGACTTTATAATTGCTTATATGCATTTTTAGATGACATCCCTGCAAAAGTCCCACTGTCAGTGAGGAAAAAATAGCAGCAGGAAGGGATTTAGGAGCTGAGATCTGTAGCAGGAGAAGATTTTTTTTTTTCTCGAAACGCTGCAGCTGTAAAGAGCCTACTGCCTTCCATATCTATACTTCCTGCGGTTTTCGCTTATCTCTGTGTTTGCAGGGAGACAGAGATATCAGGAGTGACATTTGCTCAGAGCAGCTGGAAGTGTAAGGTTGGATCTCAAAATAATGCCATTTGGAACTGCAGCAGATTCTGCTTTCACAGTAAAATATTACAATAACATATCATCTTCTAATAATTACAACTGAGTAGTATTTTCATATAATAAAGTGAGGGGTAACACTTAACAATGTTTGAATATCCTCTTATGCATAATTAGTGTAAATACACAACAATATGGTGTTAGTGTTTAAAGGAAATCTCTCTCATATGTGGGTTGTGTTGACATAGATTATGTATCAGGGAGATTTCATTAAGCACTTACAGGGTATTAAAATTGCTGGGGTTAAACAGCCTTTTCACTTATGCATTCTGGTATAATGCACTGCAATGCTGAAAATTACATGACGTGGAAACACTACAAACACTGCAACTACTGACTGTGAATATGAGCTGTCAACGCTGACAACGCTGGGGAGGAAACTTTGTCTTGGTATTCAACATTCGAGGTGAGAGAGAAGGAATCAGTTGACTTTGAAGAGTAAAAACAAACTAATTGCCTTAGATTAAACACAAGGTTGAAATTATTCCACAGCCTGTGAGCAGTCTTTGCTCAAAGGTTCAAGCACCTGATAGCAGAAGCTCATATAGTTACAGAGGATTTCAGTGTAATTTGGCCAAGCAGAGAGGGAAATAATGTCCCTTTTTTTGGTCATTTCTTTGAAGGTTGTTGCATTCAAGCACATTATGGCACTCATTATGTGCTTGAACCGATACAGGCGTCACCAAGAGCAAAAAAACACAACATGAGCCATTTTATCCTGTGCAGTATTCTGTCATTTAAAATACCATCTATTTATAAACCTTTGCAATGCTTTAATGTGCAAAAAACACATTGATCCACTTATACTCCCCCCCTCCTGCAACACTGTTATGCACACTGAGTGCAAACAGGAAGTTTTAGCCCCCTGCTCTGTACTGATTAGCCAGCTGCATCAAGTCTGAGCTAGCAACACCCACGGACTGTGAAACAGGGATGCTTGGCCAAATAATCACTAGAATCGGGGGGTGTCTAACCACGTGTTACATGATCATGTAAACATGTTACGGAACAAAGGACCAATCAAAAACAAAGTTTTCCAGGCAGTTCAGGGACTATGGTTGTGTTTTACTTGATGCATTTAATTTGGTGTGAATCTCAAGTTTTGCAACTTTGACAATATTCAACACATATTCCCAACTATATTACACTATTAAAATGAGGGAAAGTAACAAAATAAAGCAAACTCATAATATGTTCTCTTTAAAATTCACTAAAATTGTACTTATTGCAAAGAAGGGAAGTGATTAATGTGTTGTGTCATGTCATCAAAGTCATGAACTTTATTTCATGCCAGAAAATAGACATTGCATCCACATAACAATTGTATAATCTTAATAAAAGGAATGATAAATACAAGAGTGATCACATTCATTCCTTCCATTATCAAAGCTCAATATTCTATGATACATTTATCTATAATATTTATGCCTCACATCTTTCATTAGCCCTATGTACTGTACATGTTCTTCATAGACTTTCCTTCTATTGCAGACTAAATTTCTGCAGACATAATATAATGTAATATTTTCGTGTACCATGAAACAACTCTTGTGAATACACTGCAGGTGTAAAATAATGGCTTTTAAATTTAATTTTATTTTCACAATAACAGTACAGCCACCTGCACAATTATTTGCTTAATTAACTGTTGCCATCTGCCAATGTCTCACTTTGTTTCGGTGCAGCACCTGGCTTAGTACAACAGCAGCCAGTTCAAAAACTTTCAATGCACAATCTATTATAATAAATAATCATTCCTCACAAAAAGTCCATGGTTCATATTTAACTAAAGTGCAGGAGTGACACAAAAAGTTTAAATGTAGACCATAACCATTTGTTAACTACAACTAACAGTCGGCAGCAAAGCTTTAAAGGAGACAACATTGCACGAAACCACAGAGAGAACAAGGGAAAATGCAAGAAAACCCTACCTGTCTGTTTTTCTCTGTACTGAATGATGACTGATGGATGGACAGATAAGGTATCATTCGTGTATTTTTTATACATATATATATATATATATTTTTGTGGATCAGTGATGCTATTTATCTACTCTAAAATGTAGTTTTGATTGAAATAAACTAACATGGAGAAATAAGAAATCATGCATATCTTTTCTTTCTTGGGTTTCTATTAAATCAGAAGTAAGAAATGTGCCAAAATTGTGAAATTAAAGGCAGCACAGATCCAGATAACACAAAAATATTGCGTTACCTCAATTACTTCTCTCCAAGACTTTTGGTTTGTTTCTCTGTTGACTGATTAACTAAGCAGTTTTTTTCTTCTTATAATAGCAGAGCAGAGTTTTGCAAAACAATCATGGCCATGCCATAAGGAAAAAGAAAATATCAATGAATGAAATAAGAATAAAACAATAAAACTATTTCCTCTTCCTCCTACTTTTATTGTGTTGAACAGGAGCAGCTTTGCTCCTGTCAGTTGTTGTTCATAATCCACCACGAAGCTGCAGAAGGGAAATAAAAATTAAGCATCAATGTTTTATTCTCCTTTTCAGAGGCAAACAAAAGAGCTATAACAACAGGCAGGCATTTAGTGTTTATCCTTAAAAAAATTAATCAACTCCTAAGGTTAATTTACTGTCCAGGAAAGAGTTCCAGTAAGACATTAATAGTAATGGATCATTTCACCTACAAAGAATATGAAATTAATTTTATCCCAAAATTTTTTGTCAAAAAGACTTTCATTAATTTCTTGTAATCATTTGTTTTTTGAACTCAAAACCCCTGTCCATTACACAGAGCATACAAAAGCTTTAAGCCATGCTATTTTTATTTTATTCCAACTATTTCTCTGATCTTTATCATGACTTGACAAATGTGCTCTAGAGCTATGTGTCAAAACACTAAAGAATAAATTGAGAATTTTTAGAGGTTGAAGATGTTTTGTGCATGATAAAATGGTGATTTTTTTTTTTTTTTTTTTTTTTTTTTTTTTTTTTTTTTTTTTTTTTTTTACCTGGGAGGAGCATGGTGGAGACCATCTCCGGGTCTTCCAGTGAGTCAATAATGCAGCGCTGGAATGTCTTACTGATGGATGACTGCAGGTAGCTGAAAGGAGAAAGGGTTGAAACAAACATCGCCCTAATTGCCTCTCAGCTAGCCATTAACACTTGAAAGAGTAGCTCTGTATGTGCCAAACAAATTTTGGTGGAGCAATAAAATTAGATCATGAAGCTCTTTAATCCTACCTCATCCAGGAGAGACGGTCCTGCCAAAACTCATACATGATGAAGCATGATCGGTCTGGAAGGTTCTGCACCGACACACTAAGACAGAGAGAGAGAAAGCAATGGAGAAACAGAGAAAATTAAACAGAGGGTTGGGGACTATCTCATATGTTTGGGGAAATTGAAGAGCTCTGAGGTGGCTGCATCAAATCTCAATCAGACCCAGAGACAAACAAAAAAGGACATACTGCAGATTATTTGGCTGGCTGCTGGTGTCATCTGTGTAGATTTTAAGAGCTTGCTGAAATTGCTCCACATCCTTCTCCTTCACAGACATTTGTCTCTGGACCAGGAGAATGTTCTAGCAAAGGAGAGAAAGCAAACACCGCAGTCATGATCACATCTTCCAGTTCTGTGCGAAGAAAAGCACACGCTCAAATGTGAATGCTGTGAAAGTAACTATGTTTAGCGCAAGTAAGACTTACCGATTTATACGTCCCTGCTAATGTGTCTTCTTTGAGAGGTTCAAGATGTGGACTCTGAAAATGGTGACATAAATATTTCAGTCAGCCATGAACAGAACAAACATCAGCAGTAGAATTGGCTGAAATGGATCCATTATGGCCTCTCTATTTATAGCCTGTAATAAACCATTGGCTTTCACATTGCCATATTTGTATTAAAACTCCTACAGTCTCAATGCAGCTTTTAGTGTGGTTACGTTGTATTTTTTTCTGCATCTGCATCGTGATGTTAGGTAAATACAGTAATTAGCATGTTAGCAGGGGAGTTAATTATCTTTATTTGATGAGCTCTGATGGGTATAAAAACCTTGGAAAATGACTCATTAAAAAGTTCAGAAAATGTTCATAATTACAATAATTGCAAAATTAAAGAGGAAACAATCCCAAAGGAGCACCCAGAAGCATTTGCACCTTTCTTCAGACCTTTACCGGTTGCTCTTTATGAGTTTCAAGACACTCAAGAAAAACCTGCAAACAGATTTTTTTTTTTTTTTTTTTTTTTTCAGGAAAGCCATCCAGGATTGAATATATTTTCTCTGTTGCTGTGCAGCATTGACATATTGATAGTTCACGGTCTGAAATATCCATCAATTTTATGCTA
Source organism: Lucifuga dentata (assembly GCA_014773175.1). Lineage (NCBI taxonomy): Eukaryota > Metazoa > Chordata > Actinopteri > Ophidiiformes > Bythitidae > Lucifuga > Lucifuga dentata. The sequence goes on from VXCM01000423.1 coordinate 161,444, forward strand.
CTGCTGTGTTTAATAAGCTCACTGAAACCTCTTCTCAGTGTCCAGTTAGAGGGAAGCTCAGCATGTATTCAGACAGATACCCTCTTCCATGATATTTGGTATGGTGCAATACAGTAATGATGGCTTGCACATCATTACTGTAATGATGAATTACTGCAATGTGAACTATTCCTCCTCATTTCATCTGACAACATGTCGGCTCATGAAGGGCAGATTCTGTGTATCTGCAAACAGACAGCAGGACTCATGCAGTTTGCTTGACATTTCTTGTCTGTTAAGAGCCGAGCCTCTGTGGCAAAACGTGATATTTGCAAAAAGCGATTCTTACTCATGATGGAAACATTTTTGACAGGCACTCCTACACATTGTAGCTCAGACAAATGTATGGGTGGAAGTCGAAACTAAACCACCATGTCTAAAATATCGTTTGTCAGCATTCAATGACAGTTTCTTTCGAATTCTGCACTGCACTTAGAGATGTTTGCACTTTAATTTGTCTTTATGTTGTTGTTTTTCAGGTGAACATTTCAAACTGATGTAAAGCTGACATAGTGAGGATGTTTGTATAAAAAAAGATGCCTGCAGCCATGCTAGCAGCCATGTGTAGCTATCAACAAAATGCCAAACAACAGAATTGTGGAATGGATGAAATTTATATTTTGTCGGCCTCAGCTGTACTTCAGTCAGTTGTAGCTGTATTTAAGTGTGCTTTAAGCAATGCTAACATTAGCATGCTAACATTCATTAAAATTAAGTTACATTCAAGCATTTAGCATGTAAAGTTAGCATATGGTACTATGCAAATATTAATTACTATGTCAATATTTATAATGTTGTGAATAGCATTTTAGCTTGTTAGGATGCTAACATGCTAAAATTAGCATGTCAACATCTCAAGTTGTATCACTGATCCCAAAGGGTTACTTACACACTGTGATTTGCTGACCCAACCAAAAAGTTGGTTAGATATAAAATTAAATTGCCAATGCTTAGGCATAAACCCTGGGATGGAAATTTAGGTATAACAATGAAAATGGTTATATTTAGGTTAGGATTAGGTGTTTGGGGTTAGTCGCTGTGGTTAAGATTAGGCTATAATTCCAGAAGGGGCTGTCTTCTCTAGCTAGGATCCACAATCACCATGTAAATTATCAGTATGTAACGTGTTAATGTTGGGGTGTTAACAGGTAGCATGCTATTTTACCATTAAACTCAAAGTACAATGGATGCTGATGGGAATTTGGCCATCATTTTTAAGATATCTTGTCATGAACTTTAGTGTTGCACAAGTGACGCTAGAAAAAAAGTTAATGGATCACTGAAGTCATTAAGATTCATCCTCTGAGGACTGTCAATATTTGCTCCAAATTTTCATGTCAATCCATCCAAAAATTGTTGACATATTTCACTCTAGGCCAAGAATGTGGTCCAATAGACCAACAGACCATGCCTTTCCTAGAGACACAACACTAGCTTTGGCTAAAAAGTTTACCATTAGCTGTTGACATGCTTAATTAATTATCTGATGAACACGGAGCCACAGCAGTCTCATGCTGATACAAATAACCAAATGTCATACAAACCTCACAGTCCAGTTTATCCATGAGCTGCTCCAGTCGGTCGATCTGGGAGCCCCAGTGGTTGTCAGGCTCCACGCTGACCCCTGACCCAAAAAAAAAAAAAAAANAAAAAAAAAAAAAAAGTGTGTCAGCACAGCACAACACAGAATTTAAATAGCAATATTTCAAAGTTATGCATTTATTTATTTATTTTTGTATGTATTGTGTAACTCTTATCAGATTGACTTACAGTATCTTGCCAGTGCTCCTGAACCATACCTGTGGTGAGCATGCCAGAGAAGGGGTCCGTAGGGGAGAGACACATGTTCTTCTGGATACGTCGACCAGGACGCTTGGCCATCCTCTGGATCGGCAGGTCCTCAAGTTTCTTTATTATCCTCTTTTCTGTGCCGCTCTGGTCATGCACAGCCTCCATAGCGCAGTCTAGTGATGACTGGAGGGACTGCAGCTGGGTGGAGGTCTCCCTCAGCAGGAAGCGTGTCACAAACTGACCCAGCACTGATGAGCCCTGATACTCCTGAAAAGGGATAAAATGTAAAGTTATTATATGTAATATAACATAGCCAAAGGGTCGTCTCACCGCCAAAAATCAAAACCTGAGATGAAAAGGTGTTACCTTAGCTCGCACTGAAACAATTCATTAGTCAATCTACAGAAAGTTAATCGAAAGCAATTTTAATATTTTATTAATATCAGTTATTTATCACAAAATCCAAAGCATTTGCATTTTTTTACCTTTTCAAATGTGATGAACTGCTGCTTTTCTCTGTTTATATCAAAATAAAATGAATAACTTTTGTTAAATTAAGGAGTTTTAGGCATAACAAGCAATGCAAATACATCACCTTGAGCTTTGGATTTGTCACTATTTTGACTTTTTATACAATAAAATATTGGTAAATAATGAGTTACAGCCCTGACAACACAACTGGAGTTATCATTATTCTGAATTAGAGTGGAAACGTTAACTTTGTTGTGTGTCTGCAGTTGGAATGATGGACTTTTGCTGGTTCAGATACAATTTAGGCATTTATACCCATGAACACATGATGAAATATCTTGAATTTCCAGGCAACAATTTGTCCTCCGTTGGTTTTGTTACCCTTGCCATTTCAGGCATGAGTAATTGCTGTCTATCAGATTGTGATCCACCTCCTTATACCCTTAAATCCTTGTGTTTCGGGGGTTATTTCTTGTGGTTTGCCAGTTTTATTTTTTCACACAAACCCTCATTTTTAGACATCTTGCTGCAGTTGTTGCAAACTAAAGGAGTAATTACTAAATAAAACTTGCCCACCTATGCTTGGTGTGAATGCACCTTCATTCATCGACTTCAGGCATGTCACCATATAGAATAAAAGGCAATAATCTGTGAAATATTCAGTAAAATGAGCAGTGATATCACAATGACGCATGGAAGTCTGGCAGCGCTTTGTTAAATTTATCTTTCTGAGACCAATAAGCTTCGGTGGCCGCTGTTTGCTTAATGTGTTCTTTCAAACGCAACTTTGCCTGCTCAGTGTTTGTGGAAAATGAACCCTGCACCACACCCACCCTGTGGTGCAATGAAATAGAGTTCAGAAAAAGTGACAGCAGGACATATTGGATGGGTGATTTGAAAAATGACAAGCTGCTTGTAGAAATCCAGTTCTTATGAGTTTTCTTTTCTCTGAAGCACACACTCAGCACTTCATGAGTAATGAACCCTTAGTTCTTTTCTTTTTTTTTTAAGTTCTCCTTTTCAAAGCCCAAGAGTTACAACACAGCAGCCACATAGGATATATTCAAGCCTGCTGTTTCCAATATGGATAAATCGTTTCTGTTTGCAGGCATTATTAAAAGCTATAAACAAGAGTTAAAGGACAATATTGGTGATTTTGCATGTGGTAGCCCAATATGCATACACATTACATTACTGGCAACATTTCCCAAAACATATGACTGGAGCAGTAAATTTTTGAAAATTTTCCTACCTTCCAGACTGCCATTGGTTTCAGTTCATTTCAGTATGCCATTAAAATAAACTTGTACAGACTTCAAACATGCTTGAGATGTGTAATCCATCACAGTGAACACAACATCTATTAAATTTTAACTTGATTTAACCAAATCAACAACTGAGCTACACGGTAGACAATGTATGTCTCCACCAGGGAATATAGTCCCAGAAGAAGATGGCTTTTACTGTGAAATTAAAAACAACCGTCCCTTCTACATTCAGACATACATGTCAGCAGGCAAGACACTGAATTTTAAGGTATCATCTGAACATTTGATTTTTTTTGAAAGATTAGGGGATTTGGCAAAAAAAAAAAAAAAAAAAAAAAAAATCGCAGGAAAAATAAAATACAGTTTTAGGTTTTGGAAAATATCAGTAACGCAATGTGTATGCGGGTGGTATTTATTAGGCTTAAACACACAAAATCGCTGGTATAGCTCTTTAAGGCAAAAACTGAACCCATATTTTTGCCTGTAGCCAAACAGGAGTGTTGAAGGCCACTGAGCACTGCTGTAGGATCAGTTTTGCCTCAGCACAGTGAGAGGTGTGTCTGCTTTTCAAGGCAAAGAAAGCCCTTTGGCTAACTAATAGCAACATGAAAAATGCATGAGATGTAGGAAGGAACGAGTGATGTAGAGTGGAGGAAACTGCAAGAAAAAAGGAGCGGGAAGGAAAAAAGACAGACAAGGAGACTGTCGGGTAAGATGGATGAACAAGGAGAAGAGATAAAACAGAGAGAATGGGGAGTGTGGACCTGAGCAAATAAAACACATGAATTGAAAAAGAGAAATAAAGAAGAAGAGGAAGAGATTAGAGGAGGGGAAAACGGTTGTGGAATTGCAGTTTGAGCACGTAGAGGAAGTGATGTCAGATTAGCCGGACAGCTGGAGGAGTTTGTCAAAGCTTGTTTCTGTCATCCCCTGATATCATCCAATGCTCTCGCTCTCTTCCTCTCTCATCCCTAACCTGCATTTCCTGCAATCATGGAAAACAATCTTCACTCTGAATTTAAGTCTACATCCAATCATCTATCTATTCACATCCCACACCTGAGTCTCCGTCCAAAGAGCAATGACTATTTGCCCACTGGGTTAACATGAAGGCTTTGGTGAGATCAATGAGGCGTGAGCTGCATTATTGATTAAGTCTTACTGGAAGCTCTTTGGCTCTTTGATTTGGTCTCAACCCTGCAAACAATCTGGTTACAGGATTTGTTCTAGGTCCCCTGACTGTGCGTGTCAGGTGCAGCCTTTCCTCCACGTCTCAGGGAGCATTTTGTTATATGGTTCTGCTCAATGAATCATAACAGGATCTGCAATGCTATAATTAACAGATTTCATGATCCAAGCATCATCATCTGGAAAAGCTACAGTAATAATGTGATGAAATGCAAGTTTATGACACAAGTTTGATGATTTTGACCTAAATAATACATCATGTGAAGATAATACTGCCATAATTTATGTCCTCTTTTTTCAGTGTAGTTTCTTGTTTAAGATTAAAGTCTTGATATATGGAGTTGTGTATCGAGAGACCTGAAAGTTGTGGGAGGGTCTCAAATTGAGAACAAAGGCACAAATAAAAGTGTGTCCAAACATTTGGAAGAACAGAAAAATGAAAAAAATGTTCCAGATTTAAGTGGATGATCGCCTGCTGATGCCAAAATACACTTACATTCTCATTAATTGATAAGTTCTGAACACAGAAAGATCTAACCCGGGGGTATTGCAATTATTTATTTTTCAATATAATCTCTTTCCAACTGAGCCGAAATGGGTTCAGCTGAAACACTGCATAACTTGTCTGTGTTGTAGATCTCACAAAGCCTTGATTACCTCTGGAACTTATAAGTTATAATCAAATGAATGTTACTGATGAGCAAAACACCAAAGAAGTTATTCACAAAATATGACAGCCATTGCTCTCTTCCTTATTAATCAGGCTCAGAACTTATCAATCATCATTTGTATGTCTTAACATACAAAATTCAGTACAATGCTGGGGAAATCATTTGCCACCCACCTCTTTAGTTTTATCCATGGCCTTTAAGATGGCGACGTTCAGCTTTTCCAGAGCAGACAAGACGTTGACATATTCTCCCAGATGTGGAGTGAAATATTCTGATGGAGAAGAAGGCATAAAGGTTTGTTTAAAACTCTCTGAACAGCACAGCAGGAATCAATCAATGCTCAAACTGATAGGAATAATTAGAATGAAAGTATTTTGAGTAAATCTGTAATAACTTTTAACTGCTAAATCAGTGAAAGTAGGATAGATGGGTTTGATTTCTAGGTAACAACACACAGCTGGAGGCAGCACAACAGGTAAACACAGAGAAACTCTGGGCTTTGTGATAGAAAATAAAGTTTTGAGAGAGATGTTGAGAGTTAAGTCCAAAGTTTACCTGAGAGTTTGTCGATGTCCAGGTTGCTGGGAGGGAAGTAAAGGATGGTAAAGGGGAAGAGCAGACAGACATGTAAATTAAAGAAATCACAAAGCCTGTGAATGATATAGTTTTGTTGTCATGCCACTTCTCACTTTAAAGGCCCCTGTCAGTGATTTTTCATGTTTAAGCCCAAAAAATACAACCCGCATACACGTTACGTTACTGACAACCATTTTCCAAAACATAAAATCGTATTTTAGCTTTCCTGTTATATTGCCAACTCCACTAATTTTTCAAAATCAAATCTTCAGGTGATACACCCCCCCTTAAAATTAAATGCATATAGAAACCATAATTGCATGATGGCTTATCAATCAGTGTGAAAATAACCAGTCAATGAGAATTTTCCACTACTGGAGACAGAAAAGAATCTCTATATTTGCAATATTACTAAATGTAATGTGTCACATTTTGCTTAACAGTAGTGGCATATGTTTAGATATGTCTTAATCTTGTTTGGGGCTGATCAGTGCAGAAACAAACAGCTGCTGACTCTTCCAGTTAGAATCAGGGGCTTTCACACTCGAATTAAAGCTTCCTATGGAATAATCATATTAATCTGTATTGACGTGAGGTATATATGTCTCAGTGCCATGCAGGCGGAGAGCAGGAGGGGCTGCAGATGGCAGCAGAGTTGGAGGACATCCAAAATATATATACAGTTGGGTCCAAAAGTCTGAGACCACATTGAAAATCTGTGATGTTTTCCATGTAAATCTGAAACCAATCAGAAAGTCTGACATCACAAGAAGCTCTTTGGAACATTGTCAAATCATGCTGGGATAACTTGGCTCATCAGGTTTTGCACAAACTTGTGGAGTTCATGCCAGCTGGAGTGATGCTATCATTAAAGCAAAAAGGAGGCGTAGCAAATACTAAGATAGTCTGAAATTCATGTACATTTTGCAAAAATTTTAACTTTTCACTCAAATTGTTAAGATGATATTATCATTTGTAATGAAAAATCTTGTATTAAATTCAAAAAGAATGTAAAATAGAAGCATTTTCACAGTGGTCTCAGACTTTTGGGCCCCCTGTATATACTGTATATATACTGTATGTATGATCTTACTCTGCTTGCTGCCTGTCGATGGAGTAATACAGCTCCTGCATCTGCTGCTTCGTGAGGATTCCATCAGTAAAGTATGACTGGAACTCCTCCAGTGAGAGCTTCCCATCATCTGTAAGGAGGGAGACAAACCCGGGATAATTAATCCACTCAACTCTGAGAGGTTCCTTTATGAAGAATGTGCCCAAGTCTGTTTTAGCTGTCTCTCAGCTCCTATCTGTTCACACCATATTAATTGCAGCAATGAATTCAGAGGAACTGCTGCAGCGTAAAATAACTAATCTGAATAAAGATGGTACCAAAATCTTTTTAATTTAGCTTTAAACTCTCTGACAGCATTTATCTTTATCCAGCTCATTACTGCAGTGTAATGATCATTTGTCTCAAAAGCCAATTTTTGCTTTTTGGAACAAAATAATTACCTAATTATTGACTACATATGTATATTATAATGAAAAATAATTTACATTGCAACTTGCACATTAATGGCAGCTTATCAAAAGACGTCATAAGATAAACATAAATCATGGTATGGCTGTGAAATATAAATTGTGGAGCTGTGTTGCTGGTTCTGCAGGATCATGAGAAACCTGGGAGCAGCAGGTTCTGAGCTGTCAGAGCTAGGCAGACTGCAGACCATAATGAGATCTCATGGCCATCTTGCCAACTTTGCTCTGAAGCTCTGAAACCAAGCGAGCGCTGAGCTCACCACCAGGCAGCAGAGCTCAGACTGAGAGGCCAGAGCCAGCCATAAATCACTTCATCTGTTAGCTTGTACAAACAAATTTGACTTGTTGCCAGCTGGCTCTCAATCTGATGCATTTCCAGCAAAGGCTTATTAATAAAATAAAAAATCACAAAATCCAAGAGGGGATTTGCTTCTGATTTTTGGCAAACCATGTATTTAAGTAAATTAAAGCTTTTGCAACTTCAAGAAAAAGAATCACAGAGGATCATGCCCCTAACATGGAAAACTTTTTTTTTTAATTCCTTATGGCTGTCTAAATTAAACCCCAGCTGGAGGAAAAGGCTTCTGTAGCTGACAAATCTGAAGTCTTTTTAAAATCTTCCCTTTCCTTTCCACATAATGTAGGAGTAAACACAAGCTGTTGCACTTCTGACTCATTCCCCAATCTTCTCTATCGTAGCTGTTTTGCTTTACTTTCACACCCAGTTAGACACCTGAATATGAGTTCCAGTATATAAGCTCAGATGGTGCATTATGCAAGTATTCTGAGCAGTGCAGTGGTGGGATGATGGCTGAATTTCTGGACATGAAAATCTGTTTGTCTCACAAGGTAAAAAGGGAGTCACTTTTAGAGATTAATGCTTTGAACAAATTCTAATCATTCTGAAGACATATTGTATGCCAGAAGCAACATTTATGCTATAGTACACTTTAAAGTGACCCATATTTGATACCTTTCTTTTTCTGAAACCCATGCAAACCAGGTTTAGTTTGTAAGATGAGGTAAACAATGCAATATGAGACAGAAATAATTATTCTAGCTATTGCTTTCTGACTTAATTATATTTTAAGTTAGAAAAGAAGGATTCGAGCACTTGTTGCCATTTGCTACAACGATCACTGCTGCATCATTCATAGAGGAACATCTTAATTTATGACATGCCTGTCAGAACTGTAGGAAATTCCAATCTGTGCATTTAGAAGTCACGCTGACAGATATCCGATACATATTAGATTTATTTACACTGATAAATGTATCCCAAAAGTAGAGGTGGGACTAAATCATTGTTTTGCAAGTCAGAAGTAAATCTGAAATCTTGGTAACAAGTCAAGACTTAGTTGCTTGATAGTGGAAAAACAATGAACTGGTTCTACCTTTGCCCAAAACCTGTAAATATTCCATGTGTTGTTATTTTTTTATTACTGTTAATATGTTCACAGCATACATCCAATATGTGCCACATATTATCTTAAAGTCATAATTGGGTCACATGTACCCGGCTGTGTAAATGCAGCATTAATGTTTTAGATTACATGTACCTCATGTAGAAAGACACATTTCAAAGCGTGTGAGCAACAGCGTATAACACCTTCCCCTCCACATTTAAATATTCATTTCAGTGTAATTATGTGCATTAGTGCACCATAATCTCTCAACACCTGGTCTGCAGCTGCCATTAAACAAGTCAAGCCCAGTATCACATACAATGTCTCAAAGGGCTTTACAGACCCACACATTAGTGGTTCACGACCTAGCCCAAGTTCTCTAAGAAGACAAGGACAAACTCCCTATAAACCTTAATATATATGGAAAAATGGAAGAAACGATTCCCTCTCTTCAAACTGCTGGGTGTGCAATAGGAACCACCGGTGGAGAAACAGGTAAATTTACAAAGACATAGAAAACAATGACACATTACAAAAGAAAGCAATGTTTCCTCATCAACACAAGTAATCTGCATTCTGTGAGGAAAAATGCTGGTTAAAGTGGCAAGTGCGATTTAATTAAAGATATGCAGAGTTTGCAGCCATTGGCTTTTTTAAAATCTAAATACAACACCTCTGCTGAGAAGTTGAAGTTGTCTAACAACTGATGCTAAATCGTTACCTCAGGACAGATACAAGGTGGCTTAACTGCTTTAGTTGTCTTACTCGACACTAATAAAACAGTGGCTCTAACTGTGATCTAAACGAAAGCTGTTCCTGCACATCAGCACTAATTCTTTTCTTTCAGCAAAAGCCTAAAGAAACGCCAATTCAAAAAAAACCATTAATGCAGCACAGTTTCAGGAATAAGAGGTAAGAAAAGACAGGTTGTGTGTCCACCACATTCAATTCCTATGAGAGCTCTGATAAATATGCAATATTTGTCACAAATACCACCCCACATCCCAAAATCTATATTCCCAAGTGTGTTCTTTGCTGATATATGCAGCTGCAGCCGTTTTTGTACATCATTGCATCCCATGAGAATCCTGCTGTTGACAACAATCCAGTCTGCTAGTACAGCACAAAATACAGCGTTGATTAAATAACTGCAAGTAAACAAACACATGAAGCAGCAACTTCAAAGCTAATCCATAAAGAAAGAAATGAATAAACCACAAATCATCCCATCAGATATCATTCTCCTCTAAACTTATTTTAATAGTTATTTTCTCCATCTACAGACAATTTTCCTTAAGTGGCGCTTTCGTTTCATTGTAGACTCGACAAATCATTTTTCAGCCCTTTTTTCTTTCCTTGCTTTAAGAATTCAGCTCAGATCACATTTTATTCAGTTTCTTATGAAAGTTTCCCTGAGGCAAACTCTGATTTATCATCACACTTAATCACATTTGTTACTCTTCCATGAGAGTTCATTTATTTTTAGAAGACACTCTAATTGCTAATTTATTCAGTGTTTTTCTGATGTTTTATTGTTCTTCATGATGGTGAGTGAAAATTGCTATACCTTTAATCACATCGGGTCGGTTTGATTCCATTTTACCTGAACCATGGACATCTATTTATTGGATTCTGACTGATCCCAGCGTGAGGCTGCTGTGTAGAAGCTCACGCACCTTCTTCACTTTCTTGTATTCATGCAGTTGTTTTGCTTTTACAACTGCAAATCCTCATTACAATAGAGTGGAGTAATACACAGCTTTGGGAAGTAGCCAGCCCTCATTAAGTGGTAAATCTGCAGCACTCAAATCGAATCATGGCATCCCACTCTTACACTTTTCTTCCAGGGTGCATGACTCAGTGCACGAGAAGTACAAAGGATTTGCTGCAAAGTGAAGATAACTACTGAAAACGTGCAACAGTCTTCATTTCTCTCATTTTATCTTTCTTCTTTTGACAGAGTGTAAAATGAAAGCTTTGTGCATGTGTGCATGTTTGTGTGTTTGTATGTATGCGCATGTGTGTCATAACATGCCTTGTTTAGTCAGCCACCCCTGCAGTACCTTAAGTCGTGATATTTTATTTTTTTATTAATAATCTCCATAAGGAGTAAATGTTTTCATTGGCATTTGCTTGTTGCCTGCTTCTCAGCAGGAAATCTCAAACTCATGGACAGATTTCTATGAAAATGTGTAGATGGGTGGAACTTGAGTCTAGAATTAGTTAGATTTTAAGGCAGATTTGGATCAGGATCCAGATGCAGGATATTCACTTCCTTTAACATTGTAAGGTAGGCCATTTTGTCAACATTTTCCTGTTCCTTGAAAATAAAGATGGAAAAATCAAAAATTAATCTCACACCTCCAACAAGTTCAGAATGCTGCAGCTCGGCTTCTTACTGGTTCCAATAGACAGCATCACATCACAACCCGTCCTGGCATCTCTCCATTGGCTCCCTGTTCATTTTAGAATTGATTTTAAAATTCTTCTTATTACTTTTAAATCTCGTTTAGGTCTGGCTCCTAGTTTTATTTGTGAATGTTAACATCTTATGAGCCAGCATGCAGCCTCAGATCCTCAGGCTCTAACCTTACAATTACCAAATCTAACCTGAAAACCAAAGGTGACCCGGCCTTTGTGGTTACGGCCCCAAAGCTCTTTGATGATCTGCCAGAGGATCTGAGGCTTGCCAAATCTGTATCTGCTTTTAAATTACAGCTTAAAACCCATTTTTGTAGACTTGTTTTTATGTGATGTCATTTTAAAAAAAAAATGTTTGCTGTATTGTTTTTAATGCTTTATTTATTGTTTTGTGTATGATCTGTCTGTTTTATTGATTCTTTTATTAGTTGTCAAGGCACTTTGTAAACTCTGGTTTTAAAGGTGCTATTAAAAAAAAGTCAGGCATGTGTACCCTATGATTAAGCAGGCTAAAACTGGTTTTACTATTTTTACTGTTACTATTTTCAGTAGTAACAGATATAAACCCAGAGGAAGATGATTTCCATATTAACACCATGCAATAAATTTGGATGAAAACTCTGAGATAGAGAGAGCTCATACCTCTGAAATTAACTGTCAGACTGAAACAGGACTTGTTTTTGTATTCAGATATATTAGGACTGTATATTTCCCCACATGACCTCTGCTCCTGGAGGCATCATGAATACTTCTGTTATGTAACATAGTCATCGTCCTCTTGAGGAAACACTTCATAGATACTCGACGCTTTTGCATTTTGCATTTTGCATTACATTACATGTGCAGTATGCAATGTATGAATAAAAAATTAACAGCATGAGCAAATGCCTGCTTGTCAGCACTGTTCCCAGAGCAAAATGCTTCCACCCAAAGGAGGAATATAGGGTGGATTTCCTTTGAAGTTCAAAGGCCACCTGAATGTTTATCACATTAATGTAATGTAATACTGACATGCCTGTAGATGGAAAAATATTACATCCTCATTAAGTAACATCTCCAATGGGTAACATTTGCATTTTATTCTCTTGGGCAAAGCAGTAAAGGCAAGAAACAGCAGAAGCCACATTCCAGGAAGGTCGAATAATCTATTTGAATGTAACATAAATGTAAAAGGTCGGCTTTGTCTTTCTCTTTGTGTCTAAAATTGAAGGTTAGTACCATTTATTCTACCAAATCTAAATATAAAATCAAATAAATGCACCTGCGTGAGCTTGGTTATTTATAGCCTCACGACCTCAAACAAATTTGACAACAATAAATGAAAGATGAGTCATTTTCAGTTCAGAAATCCCATCAGGTATTGAACAGGGTGTGTGTGTAATCAGAGCTGTCCGTGCATGTTTACTCACCATTTTTGTCTGCCCGACAGAATATCTGAAATGAGAGAAGATCACGTTTAGATTTTTTTTTTTTTTTTTTTNTTTTTTTTTTTTTTTTTTTGCTTTTGGCATGTTATACAAATGACAGAAAAATATTAACCAAACATGAACAATATTTAATGTTTTAAGGAAATACACGCTTGAAACATGGTGACATGGAAGCTGGATGTGTAAAGACAAAATGCCACAAAAATGGGAAGATTTGAGTCGATGGGAGACTCACCAACACAGACACAAACATATACACACACACAAATCCGAATGTCTCAAGAAAAGTGAAGCAATCAATCTGCATGAATAAAAGTTGTTTTTTTTTTTGTTTTTNTTTTTGTTTTTTTTTTTGGCACATTACTGTGTCTTTATCCACAGGACAACATTAAAGAGGAGGTGTAATTTCCGTGTTTCAATAACCAAATAGAGATGACGTCACCTCAGGAAATGAAATTCTGACATTTATGTGTCCGAGAGAGGAGCTGAAAGCTTCTGTTTTCTTCCTTTCACTGAGATGATCACACTGCTTTAAGATTTTTTTATTTTCCCACTCTGGGTTTGAAATCTGCTGAAGCATGCATGTTAATTGGTTTGTGATATAAATCTGGTAAGAAAACATCATCATGCTTCACCAGAGCTTTGAGCAGCATGTTTGGATGTGAAGAGTAAGATCAGAGTCCATTCAGTCAATCAGTTTAATAGTAATAGGAGGTAGTTTCACATCCACAGCTGTCACTTTCAAGCTTTGAGAGGTGTGAAGGCCTCAAAACCATCCAATCAAGTCACTCTACAACTAGAAGGACACTTACTAGCACACATACCTCCTCCAAGGCCAAACAAGCCCAGACAAAATGTATCTCATCCTTACAAAGCAAGTTTATTTTTTAATGATCCTACACAATTCATTCTCTGTGTTGAAAGGACTAAAGCCAGCATGGGGCTTCAAAACCTCAGCCTTCTTGCTGTGAGGTAGTAGCCTTGTAAGTGTCACCGTGCTACCCTAAAGTGAAGAAGAAAAGAAATGGCAACAGCAATAAAAGGACTTAATTGCTTTATTTACCATAAAAATTTATCCAGATCTGGGCCAAACTGCACCTACTGATAGTCTATCATAGGATAAATGTGCCTGTTTTTTTTGTTTTTTTTCCATTGAAATCAGTGTATCGTACGGAGCCCAGGAGAGCTCAAGGAGAAACAAAAAATTAGGTCATTCACACGACTTACTAACTTGTTCAAACGAGTTACTTGACTGACAGTTCCATGAACCGGAAAAAGAACACAATTTTACTGTCTTCAGAGTTGCTACTTGCACTGCTCAGAATGGAACAAGCTAATGGTGACATACCTGTCAACAATCCCGTTTTCCCGGGTTTCTCCCATACTTTCACCCCCTCTCCCTCCGTGCTTCTGTCTAGTAATTTCTCCCGTAAATCCCCATGTGNACTTTCACCCCCTCTCCCTCCGTGCTTCTGTCTAGTAATTTCTCCCGTAAATCCCCATGTGTTTTGACAGTTATACAGAATCATAATTGGCCCAGTCAAGCTGTTTTGGTCATTCTGTGGCACACAAGTGTGGCGCGCTTGCCAGGAGACACCTGAAGCCAAGTGGAACCAAAGTTGATTGAAACAGTTTCTCGTAGGAGCAATAAACAAACGTAATACCGTCATGCTAGCAAAGCTTTCGCTGAGAGATTGGGACAGGCTGGGGTGGGGGTCATGTCCCAGAAATCTCCTGTATTTCAATATTGACAGGTGTGCAAGTTGACACACACACACACACACACTGTGGACCGTTTGGATTTAATACAGTTTTACTTTCATCTTGGCCTCAGATCTGAGGATATAGTTCTGTTTTTGGCTGTCAAACATTTCTTATATCTTTGGCATCCCTTGAACACGAACTACCATGATATCATGCACAACAAATACAGAAAATATACAGAATACATGATATCATATTGAATGATACAGAATGCATGATATCATGTTAGTTGGTATGCACTGCCATAGATAATTTTATTACTGCTTGTTAAGACAGATGGTTGTTGGATTTCACCTGTGACCTTAAAGCTATATAAGCCCCACCCACTGTTTGTTATGTTATGCCGAAGATGGCTTTATGCTGAAACACGTCTGTGTGACTGCCGAGTCTTAAGATTAAAAGTTATGAGCGGTAAGCCATTGAATGCTGTTCTTATTTTTGATTTATGAATTGCTGTTGCGACCAGGCACCAGCTTATCATTTTTACATATTGGAGTTGTGCAGATTCTCTTTCTTTGTGAGATATGGTCCTTCAAACAGGGAAAATCACTCTTGTGGGCCTTTAAGAAAATCTGGGATTCACCCTGAATCAAGATTGTCACCAAAATTTAATAGGTTCTTTCCTGGGCCACGCCCCATCCTTCCACCAAGTTTCATTAAAATCAGTTCAGATTACTTGGAGATATTCAGTAATCCATGTTTAACTAAAACACTTCAGGCAGGTGTGATGATTTCAGATCCTTTAAAACGTGGGACAGGTGACAGGCACTAAACCCTGAGGCTGCCACATTGCTTGAAGGTGCAATCTCTGTCAATTCTCCCTGAACCATAGCAGTGCTGTTGTCAGCATCCTGCCAGAGATGCCTCACAGGAAGCCAGCAGAGAGCTACTCCATAAAACCCGAGAAACAAACTGAGAGCAATAAACAGGAGCTCTGGAGAAACCTGAGTGCTTAGCCCCTGAGGAGGAGATTTAGTGGCTTTTATTCTCCTCCATAGTGTCAAGTGGGAAGGTGGCGGAGTCAAAGGAGGCACTGTCATCACGCAGCAATAATGAAGAAGCAGCATTACTGACGGATGAGCTGCTCAGCTGTAATTTCCACCTCAGCCAAACTTGTCATCCTGAGTCCCACTGAACCTGATAAGGCAGCAGGAAGCGTGACTGACATGAAACGCACAACACCGCTTCCCGTGAGCAAGCCTGTGAAAGAACAGTGAGAAACGTTTCTGAGACTGTAAAGTCAATTTTTACACACTGAACTAACAGCTTTACTAGAACTGTGAGTCTATTAAAGCAAACAATAAGACCTCCAACTTACTTCAATGCACTAAGAGCAGAAATTTGCTTCTTTTTTTTTTTAGAGAGAAAGAGAGAGAAAGGGACACAAAGGAAGCTTAGATTTCNAAATTTGCTTCTTTTTTTTTTTAGAGAGAAAGAGAGAGAAAGGGACACAAAGGAAGCTTAGATTTCTCTAAACTGCAATAAATCCGTGGAGGTTCAGTTCTCTGTTCAGAAACTGTGGTGGAAGAAGTACTCAAATCTTACTAATACTACCATGTAAAGATACTCCATTTAAAAGTAAAAGTCATTGAGTGGGAACAATAAACTACAGTTTACTTAAAGGACCATACCATCCATTTTGCATGTTTGAGCCGAATATATTAAATTTTCATCCACATAAGGCTACTGACAATCATTTCCCAAAGGATAAAACTGTATTCAGCTTTCCTGATATTTTGCAAACTCTCTTAATCTTTCAAAATGAAATATTCAAGTGATACACCCTAAAAATCGATGTTTCACCTGCTATGCAGTTATGCAGCCTTATGAAGTCACAGTCATTTAAATTTTTTGATAAATGCAGGTCTTCTTTTGGGACTATATTCCCTGGTGGAGGCATACATTCACTCCGCGCTTATGCTTAAATGCTAAAATTACAAAACTTCTAAAAACAAAACCTGAATACACATCTTGTTCGCAGCGATAGATTACCCATCTCAAATACGTTTCAAGTATCAACAAGTTGATTTTAATAGTGTACCAGAACGAACTGAAACCAGTGGCAGTCTGGAAAAATGTTGTAACTCACCAAGCCAGTAGTATGCTTTGGGAAATGATTGTCAGTAACGTTACATGTATGAAAATTGAATATATTAGGCTCAAACATGGGTGTATGGTCCCTTTAAACCACACATTGTAAAGAATGAATGATAAATTATTGATATTAATGCAGCAGTGATGAAAATCTGTAAAACTGGAGATACAACATTTTTCATATGAACAAATTTGGGGTAGGGGAAATAGGGAACTAATGAAAACTGACATATCTCCAATTTTAGGGACTTGAAGGATTACATGCTCTTTGTGTGAGTAAACTCTCCTGACCTCTTTTCTTTTCTAATGTGAGATTATGTCAGATAATGTGTAAAATCTCTTATTCCATTAAGCTAAAGTAAGGCTGAGGTCCAAGAGTTTGACCTGAGGGCAATTTGCTTCATGTTGAATTTAAAGTCTTAAAGGACCATACCGGCAAGTGAGCATGTTTGAGCCCAATATACACAATCTCCACACATGCTATTATTATACTGGCAACCATCTCCCAAAATATATGACAGGAGCAGTACATTTTAGAATTGTTTTTCCTACTTTCCAGACTGCCATTGATTTCAGTTCATTCAATTAAAATCAACTTGAAGAGATTTGAAACGTGCTTGAGATACATAATCCATCACAGCGAACAATATGTCTATTAAGTTTTTTTGCTGAAGTAACTTTATTTAACTTATCCAACCTGAAATGAGATGATGTATGTCTCCGCCAGGAAATATAGTCCCAGGAGGAGACAGCTTTTACCAATAAATTAAAACAATTGTGCCTTCTACAATCATGCATAAGAGTTAGAAAAACATTTAATTTTAGGTGGGTCTATCACCATATTTGATTTTGAAAGATTAGGGGATTTGACAAAAATAACAGGAAAAGTAAAATACAGTTTTATCTTTTGGAAAATGATTGTCAATATTGTAACATGTATGCGAGTTGTACATATTGGACTTGAACATGCAAATTCTCTGGAATGGTCTTTTAAACTCCAAGGTAACTAGTAGCTCCAGCCATTAGATTAATGGAGTAAAAATAAAATATTTCCTTTTGAAACAGGTACAGGATTTAGTTATATTGCATCTGTTTAACTGATGAAGAGATTAAGAGTTTAAGCAAAGATAACACAGTAACAACAGCCAGCTATGATGAGATTTAGCTTCTTTTGTAGCTGGAAGAAGAAAAATATCAACGTCAGATAAACTCCATTTCAGTGAGAGGGACAAAACTTAATCTGTGTGGCTATTAAGGAAAAATGACCACCCATTAGCCACTATAATAGCTGCAGTGAAGGAATGCCAATTAGGAGATCATGCAGCGTTGGGCTGGACTCAGAGAATGGATTCTAGCTGCATTTAAACCAAACGAGCACATGCTGCAGTGTAATGTTGCCTTTACTAACCAAATAATCTGCCTCAGGGAAACTGTAGAATTATATTTACAGCCAGATGTCAGGAAGTCTGAGGCTGGGAAGTGATGCTGCTAATGTATGTCATGTATTTTCTGGAACATCGTCACTGAAACAGCCATAAAGGTTTATAATATTAAATAAAGATGCAAAAAATGTGCAGTGATTTATTGAAGTACAGTAGTGATGTCCTGAGGGGCTGGACTTGGTTCTAAATGGATGGATGCTGTATATATATATCAGAAAACCTTCATATTATTCATAAATATAACTGGACTTAGGTCCCTCTAGATGGGGAATTAACTGATTAATAATTTAAGAATCTTCCATTTTTAATAGGTGTTTTTGTTTTCTATATAAAATTACCATCTTATGTTTAAAATATTCTTTGTGCATGTTTCATCAATGTTATGAGCCTCAATATTGCATGGAAAATTGTAATAAGTGTAAATTAAAGAACAGTAACTACAGTAATGTGGGGTAAGGGTAAAGGGTTAGTTCAATCAGAATATCCCAGTCCAAAATGTGTGTGTATGTGTGTGTGTGCATGTGTGTGTGCGCGCGCGCGTGAGCCCATTGTGTGGGGGCATCTTTAGTGTTATTCATGCACTAATGAACAAGCCCTCTCACCTTTCTTACATAATGGGGCTGCTGTACATTCACACACATACATATGTACACACACACGCGCGTGCCCGCTGTATCAAACTCCCGAAACCATTCATAAAGATCCGACTGAAGGATAATGAATTGACCATATGATGCTCAACATCTAACGACCCCCTCAAGAGGTGAGGGGGTCTGTGATTTCACACGAGGCAAATGTGTGAAATCACAGCAACAATCCCGCGTAAAAACCAGTGTAAGAGATATTTATAAAAGATGCATTCACAGGAAGTGATAGCGTGGAGATGTTATACCACAAAGATAGAGTACTCACATCCTGAAAAAGAGAGATGCCTTGGTGGTTCAGCTCAGCCTCCTGCTGTTTTCTCAGGTGCTCATGTTTGGCAGATTGCAGACACATGGTGATCATCTCTGTGCAGGCCAACATTTTTGAGATTAAACTGTCCCCTCTGTCCTCTGTCTTCCTGGGTAGCTTGTCCTTGTCGGTGTGGTCGTGGTCCTGTGATCCCGGATGGATGATGGACCCAGTCAGCAGCATCAAACTCCGCCTTCAGCACCCAGCAGCTATTTGTGAATCCTGAGGAGGACTCCATCTACTGGTGAGTCAGATATACTGTTCAGTATGGTTTTTATAGGCTGAAAATGTGTTTACAGAAAACAGGGTTAACGAAGAAATCTAAATCTGGAGACCAATCTTAAACGTCATATTCATGTAGTATTTTGTATCTTATATAATAAATGTAATGTGGCCTGTAGGGAAAGTCAAGAAGCATAGAGGGTCTTTTCCATGGGTCCTTACCTTTAATTATTAAATAGAATTCATAGTAACAAAATGTACAGCTAATGTATATGGAAGTATGTTGGGGATGAAAAGAAAGCATGTCAAGAGAAAACAAGGTTTTAAGCAGACATTAATATCTTTGTTAATTTCTTTTGACACATTATGTAAGATGTTGAAGTCCAATACATATCCCAATACCCCAACATATTACTATTATAATCTCAAAATAGGCTATTGTTAAATACAATGATAAGATAACAAAATAAGATAGACAAGATTCTTTATTAGTATTGTACAAGTACAATGAAAAAGCGTTAGCAGAAGTCTGTGTTAGATGCATAGACAAGAATAAAAAGAGTAAAAACATAAAAACTAGCTTAATTGTTGTGCAATATGAGGACTTTTTTTTTCTATATACAACTTTAACAATATAAACTAAGAAAATATAAGCAATGTAATATAACTGCAGTCTAAAAGACTGACATATACAAATTTAACAGCAATATAAACAATACAAGAATATAGAAAATATAAACTATTCCTGCCTATCTGTAGGCAAATTGAGCAAATGTAAGCATGAAAACTTTGCAATATAGCACTTGCTTAGCAGCACGACTTATATTGTACATTATATTAAGATGGTTGATCAGCTTATTGCAGACACAGTTTAATCCTCATAGGGATTGCTGTAGTTCTCTCATGGTCAAATTCAAGATCAATAAGCCATCATTTGTAGAGAATAGTTCTGTGTATTTTGAAAATACAACATCATTAGTTTAAATACAAACACACACACACATACACACACACACACACACACACACACACACACACACACACACACACAAAGGTTAAGAAAATGTTGTTGGAGTACAGTGGTAAATTAAAGGCTGTGTGCACCGTGATGCTCAGTCACTCTAAGGAACTCTAATCAGCATCTTTGTACCTCCCATAACTCCCTCACCCCCCACCCCCTGGGTGGCCCCCCAAGTGTGAAACCTATGACACCTCTGAAGAGGAACTGGAGTGGATATTGCATAATGCTCTTTGAGATTTGACCAATAACTGGTGACACTTACTGACTTTCATTCGCTGTTCGCTGTTTTGAAGTTCGTCCTCAGTGCAGGTCAACAGGTAAGATTCTATTATTATTATTATTATTATTATTATTATTATTATTATTATTATTATTATTATTGNCAGGTCAACAGGTAAGATTCTATTATTATTATTATTATTATTATTATTATTATTATTATTGCATTATTACATTATTATGCTATTATCGTAAGATATAAAAGTATTGATATGAGCAACAGTAATAGCAGTAATAGCAGGAAAAACTGTAGTAATAGTACTTTATTATTATCATTATATTTATATATCATTAGTGACCGATTTGCTTAATTTAAGGTGTTTAATATTGTTTGAAAACTTGCTATGCACATTCAGCATATCTCAACAGTATCTGTTAAAAGTCTCAGAAAAGAATATAATGTGTGGCTATTTATATATGGTGTATTATTCTGTATATGGTATGTTTGTATACAGCATATATATACTAAAATAGGATATATAAAATACAGCAATATAAAATATAACTTTTAGCTTTAGTTACTAGCTTTTAGCAACTTTAGTTTACTTGAAAACAATAACAATGAAAACAGCATTGAAGCTAAATAAACTTTTGACCTACTTGTGGTGTTAAAAGCTGCTGGCCATTGCATCTTTAAGATAACTTAAAAACCACAAGAAGCCTCAGATCCTAAGAAGTGTTTTATCTGTTAACTACAGCAGATTGTAAGGAAATGATATCACGGCCCTCTACATGTAAACTAAAAACATATGGATGCTCTTTAGGTCAACAAATGTAAATCTGCATCAGCTGCGGTTTTGCCTTTATTTGGTGATGAGTTTACTCACAATTCACAATTACAATAATTTTAACTTACAGACTGAGGAACTTTTAATTTTGCAGAGGAGGGAAATAATATTTACTAATCAACACCCCTGTTGTCTTTTATGGAGGATTATTTGATAGCTGCTGCAGTAATCAGCCTCAGCTGATGACATGCGTCAGGCAGCATTCAAGCGGCTGCAGAATGGAGATAAGCAGCAGCAACCTGCCGCACCCTGAGGCCCGATTACGTGTGTTAAGGAATGAGCTTTTAGGAGTCTTACAGAAAAGCAACAGTTTCTTAAAGGTGATTCGGCAACTATCCACATCAAATTCAGTTTATGGTCATGCAGAGCATTATTCAGCATCTGAAAAGAAGGCTTTTGTGACTCTAGGGGATGCTGTGCAAAGTGAGGGAAACTAACACTTATGACATCACAAGGGTTACTTCCTGTTGATGCTAAGAATTAGAACCTGGAACATTTTAGAGAACTACTAAGAGTAGCTTTATTTTTCAACACAAACAGGAAGTAAGTAACCTTTGTGATAAGGGTCCGTTTCTCTTTGCACAGCACCCTATACACATACTGAATAGTGCTCCCCTGACCACTAAACTGAATCTGATGTGGAAAATAAGTGGAATCCACCTTTAAGACAACATGGGCATACAAAGCCGCCTCTATTGCACACCTCAAATGCTAATGAAATTAGAGCTATATCTTTTTAAAAATACAATAAATTACAATTATTAATAGAATATTTATGCAGCAAAACGATTTTTTTATTAACTCAGACAGCTGGAGTACCATGGCTGCCTTCCTCCATCACTGCCCTTTTCTCAAGTCTGCTCCTAAACCAGCTTTGAGGAGAACAGGGACTGCCTTGCTCTCTCTGGCCAACCGATGCCCCATCATCATTCGCCAGATTAGCGTTAGCGGCACACCCTCTCTGGAGACAAAGCTGGATGTCTCACCCACCCAGCTGAAGAGCCCCCAGCCTCCAAAAGTGGACCAAAAGAGGCAGTTTGCTCAAGCAGCAACTCAGGTGGCTGTATCCGTATCGAAGGGCTGTCCGTTTGTCTCCTCCCAGATTGGAATGGTCCGAGCCAGCCCTGAAGTACAGGAGGATGTTCAAGCAAAGCCCAACTCAGGTATCAACCATAATAATTGTGGATTCTGATTTGAACTTCATCAGAGGCAAATTAGCCAAGCAAAAATAAAAAGCATCTCACACTCATGGACCTTCACTCCTCTTTCACAGGTATGATGACTTCTCTGTTGAAAGGGTTAAAGTCTTCAGTCTTCCCTACATCAGGCCAAACCAACACTGTCACTCACCTCCTCAAAGACAACATGAGTAAGTTAACAGACCTAGCATGATGGGTTTGTTCTTTCAATTAGAAATTGCATAAAAGTCTCAATAAAAACTCACAATCATGTTCGAATCACTGGAATACATGTGCCAGAAATAGGTGGAGTAGTTCCTGAGAAACCTGCAAACAAAATCATCTAAAAATGTTAAGAAATTCATTTTAAAACATTCCTGAATCATCCACATGAATCTGAATCCTGGAGCTGAATCTTCAGTTGGGCCCAAGGGACAAACATCTACCAAATTACAGTGAAATTGCTGAAATTTTTGAGCTGCAAAACAACAAACAAAAAAACTATATCTCCACCTCTGCAGTCGGCCTCAGCTATGACTATGACAGCTTCTTCAGCGAGAAGATCGTTGAGAAGAAGAAGGACCACACATACCGCATCTTCAAGACGGTAAACCGGAGTGCTGAGGTCTTCCCTTTTGCTGAGGATTTCTCTGTCTCTGGGCGGGAGGGCTCCCAGGTGTCTGTGTGGTGTAGCAATGACTATCTGGGCATGAGTCGGCACCCACGGGTCCTCAGTGCGATCAGGTGAGATGAGACAGCAAAAAAACAAACCCAGATATGAGCAAGACTTTGCATCCTTTTGGTTAACATATGAAGAATGAACAGAGCACAGAACTAGATCCATTATTCTACAGGTCTAGACTGATCTAAGGACTTGGATGTATTTTATCTTTATCTTCTGGATGTTCTCAGAGACGCTCTGGACCGGCATGGTGCAGGAGCAGGAGGAACCAGGAACATCTCAGGCACCAGTAACTTTCACGTCACTCTGGAGAAAGAAGTGGCCCAGCTGCACCAGAAAGATGCAGCTCTGGTCTTCTCCTCCTGCTTTGTGGCAAATGACTCCACCCTCTTCACCCTGGCAAAGATGCTGCCAGGTAAACAGTGGCATTGACCTCTGAGTTAAAGGACCATGCCAGTGATTTTGCATGTGTAAACCCAATAAATACTATCTGCATAAGTGTTACGTTACTGAAAAACATTTTCCAAAAAATAAAACTGTATTTTAGTTTTCCTGTTATTTTGATAAATCCATTAATCTTTCAAAATAAGTGCTCAGGTGATACACCCTCCTTAAATTTCAATGTTTCGCCTCCTAACACGTACACCCAAATGTAGAAGGTCATTAATTTCTCAGTAAAAGCAGTCTCCTCCTACATATTCTCTGGCAGAGGCATACATTTTCTTCTGTGCAGCTCCATGTTGGACCTGTTAAATTCAGTAACTTTGACAAAAAGAATAAGATAAGAATGACATTTTGGTTTGATCTGATGAATTACATATCTCAAGCATGTTTCAAGTCTCTACGTGTTGATTTTAATAGCGTATTGGAATGAGCTGAAGCCAATGGCAGTCTAGAAGATAGGAAAAACAAATCTATCGCTCCAGTAGTATGTTTTGGAAAATGGTTGACACTGACATACAGTATATGCAAGTTGTTTTTATTGGGCTCAAAATGCAAAATTTCTGGCACGTTCCATTTTCTGTTCATAGATTCAATTGCTAGCCATCATTGTCTTAATCTTCTTAGTCTTCCACAAAAAAATCACACAATTCAGATTTCATTCTTTGTTGAGCACTGATTTCATGAAGTGTTCACTGTGGCATACAGGCTGCGAGATTTATTCTGACGCGGGGAACCACGCATCAATGATTCAGGGCATCAGGAACAGCGGAGCCAAGCGCTTCATCTTTCGCCACAATGACAGCCGACACCTGGAGGAACTGCTGCAGCGCTCAGACCCCAAAACCCCCAAAATTGTGGCATTTGAGACTGTGCATTCAATGGATGGTGAGTAGCATGAAATGCTGAGCTGTTGATTGTGATTTGCTCACCTAAAATCAGTATTTTATGTGCTAAAGGAGCTTAGTAGGATGCATGTTTTGGAATCTTTTTACAGTACACAACAAGGGAATTAGTATCAGTCAGTCAGTTAACATAAAATTGGGTTTCTAAAAGAAAATTGCATGAAAGAATGTTTTTAAGTGGTGGCTGTCGGCTTTATCATGATGACTGGCTCCCAGATTAATGCCAATGCATAACTTATTACAATCAATAAAATATGCCAGAAATAGAGGTAAAAAGGAAACATAAGGTGGGCAGGTGAGCCACAAAACCCACAGGATGTATTAAGAAGCACGTGAAACGGATCCATCAGCACAAGCAAGAAATGGAACAAAAATGTGTTCCATAGTATGTTAGTGGCATTAATAAGAGAAATCAAACCTGAAGTTATTATAACTCTTTACTTTATTATTTCTAATTAAGAACAAAGTCATGTGGCCACCATCACCCAAAATTCATAATTCATACAGGAAAAAATGGGAAGCCAGTTTTGACTATTTTTCTATAATCTAGAACAGTTCTCAAACTGTGTTATGTGTACCACCTGTGGTACTTGATGCACCCCCTGCCTGTTTGCCAGACAAATCTGGACTTTCTGCACAGAATCCAAAGAATTGAAATCTATGGAATATCTCTTATTGTGGCAAATTATTCACAAATAAAATGGGTTTATTCAGAAATATTTTCAATGTTTGTTATTCTTTTGTTTTAATTAAGAATTCAATTTTTTAGCTCAGTAGCCCAACTCGTTCTGTGCACTCTGTGTGCATCTGTTCTGTGTGGGTGCCAGTGAGTTTTTGTGTGATGACTTCTAGTTTCCATGCGGCAAACACGTACGTTTGGTGTGATTTTTCTTGGTGTTAGTAGAAGGCTTGTTGGTGAAGTTGTCAAAGGTGATAGTTGGTACTTTGAGAACAGCTAGTTTAGAATAATCTAGCCTGCATAAGTTTAGGGTTAGGGTCAGGGTTAGTCATAAAGTACATAATTGAAGTAGACTGAATGGGTGACTGTGGTCATACTCAGGAAGAATTTAATATTTATACTGATCTAAAACTCATTTGGATGAAAATGTTATCTAATTCCTCAATTCAGGAGCAACTTCATTTAAATATTTAAAAATAACAGATGTCAATGGAACTCTCCATATAAGCTTTAAGAATCTTTTACAGCACAAATTTATTTCCACAGTTCACCTTTGACTGCATTTCTAATTATATCGTGTTGTTCCCTGCGGCTTGCAGGTGCCATATGTCCTCTGGAGGAGCTGTGTGACGTGGCTCACCGACACGGAGCTCTGACGTTTGTGGATGAAGTCCACGCTGTGGGCCTGTATGGAGCCCATGGAGCTGGAGTGGGAGAGAGGGACAATGTTATGCACAAGATTGACATCGTTTCTGGGACTTTAGGTGAGGAAAAAGCACCTGAAGTAAGCTTCCCTGTCTGGTTTTGTCTCTTTTTCTGTCATAACCAGTATGATGAAATACTAAGAAATACTACATCCTATATCAGCCAGTCACCGAATACTCAGAGGACAAGGCAGATATCTTCAAGCTGTCATAGATTAATTGGGTGTCTTCTTGGCAAAACTCCCATTTGCACCCTAACTGACACTGTCATATTGCCAAAGTAGCAGTGAGAACTCAGCAGACATGATGCTGGCCCAATGTTGGTTCATTGAGGGCTCAGGCATGTTATCAGCTGGTGCCTCTTCCCTCCCACTCTGCTCACATTGATAAAACCTTCACCACAGAGCCCAAAGTGTGTGTGTGGTCTTACTTCCACAGGGAGATTTTAAGTTGAAATTGCTGTCAAACACACTATAACCAAATTTGTATTACAAGCTTTAGTTTTACTGTTAACCTGAGAAACTAAGAAAACAAGAAAAATCAACTAGTAATAACAATTGATTATAAAAATTCAACTTTAGCCCTCTGGAGTGTAAAGTTGTTGTTGTTTTTTTTTTGTTTGTTTGTTTGTTTGTTTGTTTGTTTTTTGTTATTTGCAATTTTAGTTTTCATTCAATTTGGCTTTTGTTTGGCACCTAAAAAGCTGCACTGTCAAAAAAAATTATAACAAGGAAGGCAGACAATAAATTTTGGCTTGTGCAAATCTTGACATTGTTGAAAAGCCTGTAAACAACAAAATGAAGCTTGGTTGTTGCTTACAGAGCGAGTGTGAAGATCTATAATTTTTTTGTAGAATTTTTATAAAATTTTTGTGGAGGGTATTGTTTTTTTCAGACTTTAAAAAATTTAAAATTAAGCAATAATTTCAGAAATAGTGAATCTCCTACCATATCATTTTTTTCTAGCTGAATTTGTTACTGTATAAAGCATATGGTTTTTCTAAAATTAAAATAAATGTTTGGGTTTTTTTTTTTTTTTTTTTTTTTTTTGGCTTTTTATGAATGAATTGTGGAAGAAAGAATCTTCTAGAATGAAGTGTCATTCTCTTTGATAGGCTGTGGCTTCAGACAGTTAAAACATCAGTGACAAGGACTTGTTTGTAAAATAAATCATATGGCAATCAAATGTTAAGAATTTTCTACAATCAAAAATGTTTTCCCGGAGGTTTTTTCCTTTATTTTATTTTATTTTACTTTAATTTTGTAGAGTGCCTTTTTTGGGGGGGTTTCCATCATATATATATATATAAATATTTTTGTCTTGATAAGAAAATTAACAGCTTTCCAAATTCAATGGAGGAATCATGAAGAATTTTTGAAAAAAATTTTTTTTTTTTTTTTCTAGATACATTTTTGTTATTGATCATCTTGAGGGACTCAATTCAAATGGATTATATGACTTGTAACTGTGGATTTTTGGTTGAAATACTGAAGTTTAGCCTGGGTCCATTTAGAGTCGTTTATCAACAGCATATATAGCACAAATGCAGCATTTTACAATAAAAGTGGAAAAAATGACGTGGTGAAAAAAATATGTCAGATTTTAAAGAGCCTTTTACTAATGTTTCTACAACACTCATACGTCAGAATGTGAATACAGAATACATTTAATATATTATTAGTTATTATTTATCTCCTCACCTCACATGCCCTCTGACCTCTCTTATCTCTAGGCAAGGCCTTTGGCTGTGTGGGAGGCTACATAGCCAGCAGCGCCGCCCTGGTGGACACTGTGCGCTCCTTCGCAGCAGGCTTCATCTTCACCACTGCACTGCCCCCTATGGTCCTGGCTGGAGCCCTGGAGTCAGTCAGAGTCCTGAAGAGCCCTGAGGGCCAGGTGCTTCGCAGGGCCCACCAGAGGAACGTCAAACACATGAGGCAGCTGCTCATGGACAAGGGCCTACCAGTGCTCAACTGCCCCAGCCACATCATCCCTATACAGGTACACAGCACAAGTATTGCTACTACTAGTACTACTACATTATCATGATGTGACGACTTCCTGGTTAGGAAAATATCACCTACACTGCAAAAAATCTATGTCTTAATAAGAAATTGGGTCTATAACTGAGTCTTAAAAATCTTCTAAAGTCATCTTTGAATTTGGGTGACCGACTGACCCAACAGGTGGAAAATAACATTATGATCAGAACTTTAACTCAGATATTGTACTTGAGTGTCATTTTGAGGAATGTATACTTGATTTATTTATGAGTACTTTTTACTCCACTAAATTTATTTAAAAGGTGTCTGTAAGATTAAGCGTTTACAGGCAAACATACAGGTATATTTTTGTAAAAATATGATGTATTGCTTTAATCTACTCAACTGTGTATCAAGTGGTTCAAATTACCTCCACTCAGACCATTAAAATACCATTTGTATGTTAATGTATCAAATATTTAAGGGCCAGTCTTCATATTAAGTACTTTTACTTCTGATAGTTGAAGTATATTTTGCTGCAAATACTTCCATGCTTTTACTTGAGTGAAGCGTTTACAGATGTATTTAATTGTAATGGAGTATTTTTACACTGTTGTATTGCTACTTTAACCACTGTCAATTGGCAAAACCAGAGGCTGTAGGCACTTTGAAGGACCATAACGTTAATTTTCATCAATCATTTTCATTATCAGATCAGTTTTGTTGCTTAATCATGTACTTTATAATCCTCAAGTGTCCTCCTAGCTTTAACTAGAATTTTCCTGCATTAATATGTCCAAAAATATGTTTTAAAGGACCATACCTGTAATTTTGTATTTCGAATCCAGTACATACAACCTGCATACATATTATGTTGCTGACAATTTTAAAAACATAAAATCATATTTTATTTTCCTCTTATTTTTGCCAAATTCCCTAATCTTTCAAAATCAAATGTTCAGGTGGCATGCTAATATGTATGTCCAAATGCAGCAGGGACAGTTGTTCTTAATTTCTCTGATAAAGCCATCTTTTCCTGGGACTATATTACTTGGTGGAGACGTACATCATCTTCCATGCAGCTACATGTTGAACCAGTTAAATAAAGTTATTTCGACAAAAACTTAATAGGCATAGACTCTGTGATGGATTATTTATCTCAACCACATTTTATGTCTGTACAAGTTGAATTTTATAGTGTGCTGAATGAACTGAAACCAATGGCAATCTGGAAGGTAGGAAAAACAATTCTAAAACATACTGCTAAAGTAGTATATTTTGAGAAAGTTGTCGGCAATGTAACATGTATGCATGTTGTTTATATAGAGCTCAAAAGTGCAAAATCGTCCTTTATTGTCTTTCAAGCATCACTTTCACTTTCTAGGTGGGAAACGCTGAGCTCAACACAAAGGTGTGTGACACCCTGCTGGAGAAACACAACATCTACGTCCAGGCCATCAACTACCCCACCGTGGCTCGAGGNGGGGGGGTTCCACAGAAATTGGACCAGAGTTCTTTTAGTAAATGTCCAATCAAGTAAAGTGGGGACAATGACAAGTATGAATGACTCGTGTTTGTCCTCTCTGAGTCTTTATGCTTAGTAAGCATCTTTCCGTCTCTATAAGCTTTGAGCGGTTACCATGCAGTTTACTGCAGGGCAGTAAAAATGAAATACATCAATGGCAAAGTGAATATATGTGTGTTTCATTTACAGATAAGCTGGTGGAGGTGTGGCAGGAGGCGGGGCTAAAGCTGAACAGCCCAATCACAGCTTCCTGCACCTTCTGCGACCGCCCACTGCACTTTGACCTCATGAGTGAGTGGGAGAAATCCTACTTTGGTAACATGGAGCCACAATACATCACTGTGTATGCATAATACTTAAGTACAAGTACTTTTCACCAAACATATTACTCATATAGATCTAAGTTTAATGCGACATAGGATATTATTGTCAACTGTGAAGTTCTAATTCAGGTGTATTGAGAAGAGTACAAGTACACATGCAAAGATACATTCTTTCATGTGGATATTGATTAAATTCCAATATATTATTTATGTTTTCTTGTATTTATGCATACTGGAGTGACTTGTGTTTGTGCTGTCATGGATATGATTAAAGAAAAGTGTGCCTCTTCCACTTTAAAAGCATAAAACCTGCACATTGGGCACTTTCTTAAATCTTTTATCTAGGTCTGTAGTCTTGATTAAACAATGCTGTTTAACTTCATGTAAAACAAATCTATTGTAATTTGTTTTCATTTCCATAATTTATGCATTGCAGATAGAAATCTGCTTTATGAGGAAAATAAAACAATCACATTCATAATTCCCACTATTCAAGATACCATTT
Organism: Lucifuga dentata; assembly: GCA_014773175.1. Taxonomy (NCBI): domain Eukaryota; kingdom Metazoa; phylum Chordata; class Actinopteri; order Ophidiiformes; family Bythitidae; genus Lucifuga; species Lucifuga dentata. The sequence goes on from VXCM01000423.1 coordinate 191,729, forward strand.
TCTTTTTCGTTTTTTGTTGTGCTGTGATTACACAGATATAAATGGACAATACTGCTCATAGTACAAACTTCATTTGAACCTGGAAGACATAATAAAACCCTGCAAACTGAGAACTTCCTCCTCTGCAGAGGGCCCATTAAAATGTGTCCTGAAAAACTCTGGATATCTGCTGATTATTTAGATTGGTCATCTTCATCTTAAAGGACCATACCGGTGATTTTGCAATAAATATGACCTGCATACACATTACTTTACTGCCAACTATTTTCCAAAACATAAAACTGTATTTTAATTTTAATTTTATTTATTTATTTTGCCAGAGCCCCTAATCTTTCAAACTCAAATGTTCAGGTGATACACCCATTTTAAAATTCAGTGTTTCATCTTAACACTTATAAAAGCAGTTTTCTCCTGGGGCTAAATTTTGGAGACATACATTTTCTTCCATGCAGCTCTGTGTTAGACCCGTTACATAAAGAAACTTCAACAAAAAATTTAATAGACGCCGTTTTCGCTGTGATGGATTAATTATCTCAAACATATTTCAAATCTCCACAAGTTGGTTTTTATAGTGTATATATATATATATATACATATATATACACTAGAATGAATTGAAACGAATGGCAGTCTGGACGGTAGGAAAAAAAAATTCTAAAAATTTACTGTTCCAGTAATATGTTTTGGAAAATGGTTGGCAGTAATGTAATGTATATGTGAGTTGTATTTATTTGTCTCAAACATGCAAAACCACTGCTATGGTTCTTTAATAAACAGGCACTGATATGGCTGCTTTATTCAAACAAGCTGAGTTCTCTTGACATTAGTTGACATTGCAGGGGCTGGCCACTTCTCGTTTGACCTTTGCCCTGAGTCTGCGGAGCTCTGCGTTCTCACAATCCACCGCTAAGCCACACTCGATCAACGTCCAGGCTTTACTGAGCTGCTGCTCACCATAGTGCTGCAGCGCCCCCCGCAGGAAGCAGTCACCCAGACGCAACCTCCCCAAACCGGCCTCCACACACTGGAGGGCTTGGTCTCTGTGAAGCTTCAGGGCCCTGGTGAAGTCCTCCAGAGCAGGTCCCTCTCTGGAACACAGGACTAGGCTGCGGCCTCGCCGACACAAGTCCTCGGCCCAGACCTGAGGGTCATCAGAGCAGCTGGAGTCCGACCCGCCGTGCTTCTGGATAACTCGGTCCAGATCGGCTATGGCCCGCTCGTGGAAGCCAAGCTGTGCGAGGCAGGCAGCCCGCTGACGGAGGTACTGGAGTCTGTGCGTGCCCACTGCCGTCACTGCCACAGTCAGGAGGCTCAGAGCCTGATCCCAGTGACCCCCTGATGACACCGTGCTGGCCTCATGAGCTGCTGCCTGTTACAAAGCAATTAATATGCAATCCATAAATACATAAATACTCTTTACTTAACACACATCAGTGATGTAAGATGTGGCTCAACCTGTTTTGTAGCATCTTCAGATTACTTCTGAATTTTTTCTCTGCACGATTCTAAAATCACACAATATGCACACATATCAGGAAATTTGGAAATGGATGCCAACGTGAGATTTAAGAAATAGACACATGCAGAGACAAAATCCAGAACTAATCTTAAAATGTGAAACTTTCAGAGACTGCAGTTCATTTGCAGTCTACAAGGTAAAACAACAGTAATTGTGTGAAATAATCAGTATTATTTTATGTTGTTATTTTTTTCATATAGTTTACTAAGTTTTTATTTTAGTTGATACAAAAATAAGATATAAAAGCAAATGGAACACAGAAGATACAATGAGAAAATAAAGAGAGAAGAAAGAAATAATGATAAAAATGAGAAAAATTAAGAATTTTGATGACTGAAAAATGAACACAACATTTGATAACAAGAGATTAATTTTCTATCATTGGTTCTCACTTGATAAGGTCTAAAGGCTTATTTCCACAGTTATATAATATAGATAATTATGAATATGACTGCAATATATTTTAATGTTTATTTTCTTTTATCACTTTGTTCTTTGTCCATAAAAGCAAAGATGTGGGCTGATTGTTTTCCTGTCATGGAAAGGTCAGCAGACACACGACAAAAAAAAGAAAATAAAGCAAAATAAAATAAAATTCCTTCAGAATAAGCAGGAATCATTACGCCTGTGATGCTCTTTAAAAATGAAACTTGGACTCCAGTGCTCGGGCTTACCTGTGCCGTGCGTTTTCGCTGATTGAAAGGAATCAGGGACAACAAGAAGTCCAGGCTGGATGAATCCTTCTCAGCCACTTTGCTGAGCCTGCGAGCTGCGCTGTGGTACTTCTGCTGCCAGGCCTCCACCACCCCCACGCGGGCCTGGGCCACTGCATCTCTGGGCTCCTGGCCAAACACCTGGCTCAGATGAGCACCTGCTGCCTTAACTTCACCTGGAGCAGATGAACCATAACAGCAGGTTTAAGGACTGCCAACGACATGGAATCAAGACATAAGCTCATAAAGAGCCCACATTCAGGGAGAGTCAATCTGAGACTTCAAGCGAGCAAAGTTTGGCAAAGTTCCCATCTCACCTTTGGCTAAGAGTGTGTCCACGTAGAGGAGATGCCATCTGGGATCTCTACACTCAGTCCTCATCAGAGCTCCACTGATAATAAAAGCTTCTCTGAGCTGCTCCTCCTGGCAGGGGGCTGCGTTAACAACCAGCAGCTCTGACAGGTTGGTGCGGCAGTACTGGTGCAGCCAATCACAAACCAGTTTCCGTGCCTTGTCCTTGAGTGACAGGATGTCTTTGGTGACTGTGTCAGCATTGATTTGAAGTGCCGCCAGGACATCATGTGTGCATTCCTGTGGAAAAAGACAAGTTGACAGTTTCATTAAAAGATAAATCCAAAAGGGCCTGGAAGAAAAAAGAGCTCCCATCTTGTCTGTTAGAGATCTTATAAATTCACCAGAATGAATCAGTGAGTTACGTATGTATGCTTCACTACCCTAAAGAAAAGATGACTCACAAATTAAAGGACCATACCACCCATTTTGCATGTTTGAGCCTAATATATTCAGTTTTTATACATGTAAGGTTACTGACAATCATTTCTCAAAGCATATTACAGGAACAATGAAATAAACTTGTTTTTTCCTACTTTCCAGACCACCATTGGTTTCAGTTCATTCTGGTACGCTATTAAAATCAGCTTGTTGATACTTGAAANAGACCACCATTGGTTTCAGTTCATTCTGGTACGCTATTAAAATCAGCTTGTTGATACTTGAAATGTAGTTGGGATAGGTAATCCATCATCACGAACAAGACACGTATTCAGGTTTTCTTTTAGAAATTTCGTAATTTTAGCATTTAAGTGCAATAAAAAGCGCAGAGTGAAGTGCAGAGTATGTCTCTACCAGGGAATATAGTCCCAAAAGAAGACCTGCGCTTATTAAAAAATTCAGACGACAGTGACTTCATAAGGCTGTGTAACTATTAGCAGGCAAAACATTGATTGTTAAGGTAGGTGTATCACTTGAATATTTGAAAGATTAAGAGATTTTGCAAAACATCAAGGAAGCTGAAATACGGTTTTATCCTTTGGGAAATCATTGTCAGTAATGTTACATGTATGAAAATTGAATATATTAGGCTCAAACATTGCAAAATGAATGGTATGGTCCTTTAAGACACAAGCATTTCATCTTTTACAATGTTGTCCTGCTCACATTGGTTAAAACAAGAACATTACAAGCTATCTATGGATGTTACACAATATTCTCACAAATCAATATGATATCAATATGCAGAGCTGCTAATGGTGTAGCTGTAAAGGGGAACTACACCAGTTTTACATGTTAAATTTAGTTTATTAGTCATGGGATCAACATTCAGCATGTGAAAACAACTATATAAAGACTTTGTGAAATTAGAGGGAGACAAGCACACTCAGGAAAACTGACTTCTACGACATCACAAGGGTTACTTCCTGTTGGTATTGAAGATCAGAGTTGCTAGAAGTTTATAAAAAGCTGTAGAAGTGGTTTTATTGGCTTTTTGCTGCTTCAGTTTTGCAGTTTGCACCAACAGGAAGTAACCTCTCTGATGTCATAGAGGCCACTTTCCCAAACTTTTGACAAAGTCCTTATATAGTTGTTTTCCCATGCTGAATAGTGCTCCCCAGGACCAGTAAACTGAATTTTATGTGTAAAATCAGTGAAATTCTCCTTTAAGTCAAGAGAGAGCCATAGAAATGATTATTGTAACTTCAACCACAATGCATTTACAAGGCTTGGACCCCAACTTTATTAAGATTGTTTTAACGTAAAGGTACTTTTTGCTGGTTCAGCATGAGATAGGTGAAGCCTCTTCCACAGAGAGCATGGACGTGGTTCGGCTGCTCCTTCAGAATGGCACTGAAATCATAGATGGCTGTTTTTCGTTGGCCCAGCAAGGCGTAACACCTTGCTCGCTCCAGCAAGGAGTCTGCTGCCTCTCCACCTTAAAAAAAAAGCCAAATATTTGATTGATTTAATATTATTTATTGTCTCACTAGCCATTCACCCTACCTGTATTATTACACTATTACAGTATCTACATTCATTGAAAAGTCAACAATTCGATCAGATCAATAAGAAACAACAATATGTCATCAAGCGGAATCTAATCACCAGAGGCCATGATGGCAATGGAGAGATAAGCCACGGCCTCTCTGAGGGCGATTTCTTCTCTCGTGCTCTCCAGGATGCGTTTGGCAGCGGAGTGGCAGTGTCCCTGCAGCAGAGATCGGTCCTTCTGATGCGCCACCACCAACAGGGGGCGCAAGCAGCTCGTATCACCACACTGGATGAGCTTCTTCAGCAACTAAGGGGGGAAATGGACAATAGCAACATTTTATTGTGTTCTGTAAATTAGGGAAAAGAGATTTTAAAGGACCATAACAGTGATTTTTCATGTTTAAGCCCAATACCATCTGCCATATTTCGTTAATCACAATCATTTTTCAAAACTTAAAACTGCATTTTAGTTTTCCTATTATTTTGCAAAATCTTCTAATCTTTCAAAATCAAATGTTTCACTGATACGCCCACTTTAAAATTATTATTGGTGTATATTTTGCTATCTTGTAGTGATGCGCACTCAGTAGATTGCATTTGTTATTTGTGTATCCCACTGTGGCACTTTAATGTCCTCATAGAATTTATTGTGGCACTGGAGCTGACAAATCTTTACATGAAATTATAATGAAATTACACAGTTGAGTGCTTCTTGGGACACAAAGACCTCACTTTGGGAGCCATTACCCTACACATACATACCTGATTCGCGTCATAAAGAAAGCCTCTGTGAAGCTGCAGCAGGGCGAGGCGTGCCAGGATGGGTGCCCGGGGAGTGTTGGGTCCAATGGCAAGCAGCAGCCGGTAGGCTTCTTCCACCCGGCCAAGCTGATACAAGGCATCTGCTGCTAAGATCTGAGGTCCGTCGGCAAAGGGCTGCAGCTCCATGAGAAGCACAGCCAGAGAGTGAACATCAGCAGGAGTCCTAAAGTAGAAAATGAATAAATAAACAGCAAAGAAATCACAGATGAAATTTGTGTCAATCTTCTGTCACTTTATCCAACTTTGGTTCTGTAACATGGCAGTACATAGAGGCTAACATCTACCCCGCTCTGTGATTGTCTCTCTTTGTCTGGGCCTGCAGCTGATCCTCCTGCTGGTGCTGCTGGGAGTTTTTGTTGGGATTGGAGCTGGATTTGCTCTCTCCAGTTCCCTCCAGCATGGCTCTTCCCTGCTCCAGTAAAACCATAAACAGCAGGCCTCTGCAGTTCCAGGGCACCAGGCAGCGAACCGTCAGTGCCACGTCCTGAAGCTGCAGCCTGCTGGCCGTCATGTAGTCCAGTGCTGTCAGGTAGTGCGAGCCGCTCAACATGCGTAGCAGCCCCCTGCCACAGAGCGCCCGCACACAGCTGGAGGGATGGGGGGCATTGTGTTCTATCACAGCTTGGAAGTCTTCCAATGCCCCCTTGTGGTCATCGGAGAGAAGGCGTGCGTACCCACGAAGAATCTGCACGGTGTTCTGGTAGCTCTGCTGTGCTGGAGCAGCAGCGAGCTGGCTGCAGATTGAGAGGGCCTCTTTGTGTTCCCCTCTGAGGAGCAGACAGTCAGCCAGCCGAACCCTCAGCTCTCTGCCCCCTCCATCAGGCTCCAAATGGCACAATGTTCGTAACTGAGCGACTACAGGATCGAGGAGTTCCACTCCTTCGGTGGAGCGAAGGTCTGGGCGAATGAGGATCTTCTCTCTGTAGCCAGAAAGGCCCCTCTCCGCCTGCTGACGGAGATGGTTGCGAGCAGCCAGCCCCGTACCGTGGTTTGTGAAGAGCTTCTGGAAATAAAGCCGGGCAGTGGCAGGATGGATCTCGAATGCATCTCCTAGATCCCTGCATGCCTCCACAACTTTCCCGCCTGCTGAGAAGTAAGCAGCTGCTCTGCTGGTTAGGAGTCTGGATGTCCTCTCAGGTGTCTCTTGGCCTGATGTGTATGAGCTGCTGTCTGTCTTTCGGTGCTGCAAGATACCAGAGTACACCTCTGCACTGTCCCCAAACCTGCCTCTCAAAAACAAATGTGCTGCTTGAAGTTCCTGCACTTCTCGATCCCCCGGTGAGATGGCCAACAAAAAGTCAAGCATTCTAGAAGAAGCCCCCACATCTTTCTCATTTTCCGTGGATTTCTCCACATACTCACTCTCAGGCTTTAAAGATGGATTGATGTGCAATATACGGTCTGTGAAGGCCTTCACGATTTTGTTCAGGTGCTGAGCTTGTCTGCTCTTGATCAGCGTGACGGTTTCAGATTTGTTATTTTGGTACGTTCTGAGGTAAAGCTGCAGCGCTTTGTTACTGTGTGGCTCTGAGAACAAACAGGCCAGAGCACGAGTGAGTTCCAACACCACACGGGTCAAACCCTCCGGATCGGGGTTTCCCCTGTGCTTCCCCTCAAGCAGAGCAGTGCAGCGAGCAAAAATCTCTTCACACCCATGCCCTCCTTTCTGAAGGAGGGACTCCATTTTGAAAATGGTGGCTGACATATTATTGGGGCAGAGTGTGGAGAGAAATACAGCTGCCAGACCTTTATTAAGGCCCTCAGTAGGCTGGTTATCCCCATGACTGTCAAGCCAACTTTCTAATGTGGCAATCACCCCGGCCAGGTTGCACTTCTCCAGACCTCGCATGTGGGACACAGTGGAGGCAGCGTGAGTCCTGAATGCAGACATGTAGAGGGAAGTCGCCCTCACCAGTTCTCCTGCCTCAAGGAGCTTGCCTCCATTCTCACACAACTCCGAAACAGCAGCTCCCGGTCGGACAACAGCGGTCATGGTCTGGCAGCAGGCCTCCTCTCCCTCTCAGCTGATGGACAGAAACACTGTTAGCATAACACTGATTCTTTGCACGTTGATGTTACTAATTTAAGAAGTGGAATTATGACTATTGAGCGTATTCAATCAAAACAAAGTAGTTCAGGGTTGTTTCTTAGCTTAGCATGCAAAGATCTAATGCAGAACTGTAGTAGTTATTTACTTTTTAAACATAATCTCCCTTTAACCCAATTTCCCAATGCAGAAGGGATTAGATTATAATCAGCTGATATGATGTTAAGAGGTGAAAGTCTGAGAGGCCAAATCAGGTATGTAAGGCTGCTGCTTAATGCAAAGCCACAATCACAGATTAGCAGTCATGGCAACAGCTGATGTGTGTGTGTGTGTGTGCGCCTGTGTGTGCAGGCATTTTGTTTGTCCATCTACAACACAAAAAGCCCTGTGAGTCTGTGGAATGTGTGAACTGTAATCACTGCGCTCAAATTAATGCATTCATATGTGCAAAAACACCTGAGGAATTATCATGATCACTTCCTTATGTCTCAACCCTTAAAAACAACAACACCAAAACACTAAAGCACTCATATCTGTTATTATCATCTTTAGAAAATAATATTGGAATTGGTCCAATATTACTTCTAGCAGCAATACTTGGCAGTATGGAATTGGCATCTTTGCTCTCTGTTTTCTGGAACGGTGTGTCACTTAATACCACTGGACTAAAGGGTTTTTAGCCTATTTACCTGAAGATAAAAATGTTGCACCTTCATATATGAGTTTTGTAAAAAATAAATAAATAAATAATGCTAATCATAATTCATTAATTTTTTTTTTTTTTAAGTGCAAATGACTTGATAAGAGGTAGATTTTTAATTTGTGTCTCTATCAACACACAGAATGATTTTTGCAAGAAAAATTAAATTCACACAGTATGTGTAAAATCAAAAATTACAGGTGAACAGTGCTCGTCAACTTGGACATTCATTTAGTTGTTTTTTTTTTTATTTAAAAAATGTACAATTTTAAGTTTCTTTTGTCTCACATAAAAATGTTTGCACAGAGTTGAACTCATAAAATTCCAATTTTTTGCTCTGTTAGTCTGAACTTGTGGCAAGTTTGTTCATTTATTCTTGCATGATATGGCAGAATATAACAGTTTTGGACTATAAATACCAGAATGAGAAAGAGAAAAGTGTAATTTTATAGATTATAAATAAACTGAAGACCTATAGCTCCCCCGTGTGAGGGGATTATATTTGTGACCTACCTGCTCCTCTTGCCACCAGCAGATGACCGTCAAAAACGGAACAAAAACCGGACTAAATCCGTGAGTTTTTGAAGCCTGAAAGAAAATAACTCACAAAGACACGGTGTCAGTCCATTTTCTGCTCCTGGACTTCCTGACAACACAAAACCTGGGCCCCATTTTTTGTAATTCAATAGCTGTGGACTCTGAGCTGCCAGGACAACAGAGAATCCGCTCCCAAAACAAAGCTTTAACTTTCTACAGGACAGGACCGATTAAAAAAAAGATGCAAATTCACCGGAAAGTCCTTTAAGTCGGGGTAAGCTCTTCCGAGACCCGGGTCCTACAGCTGACGGGTTCGGGACGGGTCTCGTGCGCCTCCGCAAGCTGCAGGACCTGTTGTTCACGTGAGCACGGATCCGGTTGCCATTGGAAACCATTAAACGCGCACCGTGTCCACGCAGCAGGAAAGCAGCCTCACAGTTTGACACGGTGTAACTTTCACACATGCATACAAAATTAATATCCTTTGTAAAACGTAAAGCTCAAATTATTTAAAAGAACAAAAAGTTTAATGAGATATTTATATTTGATCTAATATCCAACAAAAAGTTGCATAAAAAAATGCGTCAGTCCAAACAAACTGAATGTTATTATAAGTTGGTCAGCTGGAATCAGAAACATAAATACAGAGCCCCTAAAGGGACATGAGAAAAAATAAATAAATTGCTAGGAAAAAAAAAAAAACACATTGCTAATATCTTATTAGGTAATTATCTTATCTTGTGGAACTCAGAGATAATTATGTCGTGTGCAAGAGATAATAACTTGTAGGCATAAACTTGTGACCACAAGATAAATATCTCGTGCGATGTTTTTCTAGCAATTTATTTATTTTTTCTTATGTCCCTTTAGGGGCTCCATACATAAATGATCAAAATGTGTAAAATAAATAAATAAATAAAAAGTTTTGTTTTTTTTCCAGTTAATATGGAAATGTTTTATTTATTTTTTAATTTATTTATTTATTTATTTATTTTGGGGGGGTGTCATCATGACTTAGTATCTCATAATCATGAGAACTTTTATCATATAAGATGTCAAATAATAATGAGTGTCCTTTTTTAGTAGGATCAGGGTTCTAGAAAAACATTGCTTAAATTCACTTAAAGTTTTAAGCTATTGCAGTTTATCTGCTTGTGTATCTATTAGTAATGTCTCATATGATATGACACTATAATTATGAGATTTTCATGTATCTGACTCAGTATCTCATCATTATAACTTACCATCGATTATGAGATAGTCTCACATCAATGACTTAGTTACATGAGATACTAAAAATTAAGAGGAATGAAAAACACTAAATGATGACATACGCATTGGTGGTAGACTTGTGGCAAAAATTGTTTTCCATAATAAGCAGCATGAAGACAATACAAACTTTAAACACAAAAACTGAAAGTAAATTGTTAGGCCAACAAAATGTTTTGCAAGTGTAGAATGAATAATTGACTACAAACTTAAAAAGATACTAACTGGGAACACTTTTTGAACACAATATTTTCTTCTTTTGCACTATTGACAACAATAAAGGAATATTACTGAGAAATTGGAAAGCCTGGAACAAATATTTTAAAGTAAGATGAGGCATTCAACCACATTTTTAAAAGAAGTGAGAAACAACATCTTTGTGTTAATCAAGCATATAAACTGAACTGTTGTCACATAATCATCTTTTTGTCCATATTGTAAAGTATGAAAATGTCTTTCTGTTGTTGGCTTGATGTTTTTTGTGAATGACTAACATGTCTCTTGTATGTGGCCTGCAGTAGAACATGTCAGACAATGTCAGACAGCTGCTCTTTGTGCTGGAGCAGAATTTGCAATTCATGAGATTCCGTCTAATCCACCTCAAGAATAAAAACTCCTCATGAACAGGGGCTTCATGTGCTTTGTGTGACTCCACGCCAGCTGCTGCATTACACACACTTTGCCAACACTGCCACCTGCTGGCCAAGAGCATTTTCATTCATTGACGAATGCTGTGACATTTACAAAACCATGAACGCACCATGAAAATCCTTTACAGTAATATGGCAGGTTCAGTACAATACTCCACTTTGAGTACATAAACATGAATATGCAATTCAGAACAAATGTAGAAATTATTCATATAATGTCTAAGGGAGCAAATAAATAAAATAATAAATTGACATTATTAAAAAAAAAAAATGTCATTTAAAAAGTCAGTAACTAAATTTACAACAAACAAACANAAAAAAAAAAAAGAACTCTCAAATTGAGATGCCCCAACAGGGAGCAGCAGCCAACCTGTGACACTTGACACCATTTATTTGGAGGAAACTGAAAGTCTGACATGCAGAGGGGATTTCAGATTTCTTCCTCTGTGAGTGAATCGGTGGCTGGAGCAGAGTGTCAGACGTGGAAATGATCAGTTATTATGTTATGTACACTCAAACCTGCAGTCTTTAGTCAGCACCGGCTTTCAGAACCAGCACCAGAAAATGGCGTGTAGCCCATACGTGTCTGGGTTATTTTCTGGAGGTATATGTCGATTAGAATTCATACAAGAAAGCTTTTCTACGAGTCCATGCTCCTTTTCACCATTTCCCTGCTTATAATTTATATACATACAATACACAATCATAATCACAAAAACAAATTCCAAAAGGACAATAAACTTGCTGCTATTGTTATGCAAGTTCACATCACGGCATCGTGCAGAAAACCACAAACCTCCCTCCACTGCTGACCTTTAAGAGATGCCACAGGACAAACTAAAGGTTAGGTGAAGGAAGAAAGTTTCTCTTACGCAACTCAAGATTGTCCGTCTAGCTGCCTAAATGTTAATAGAGACTGATGCCCTTCTTAAAGGACCATGCCGGTGATTTTGCATGTTTGAGTTCAATAAATAAAACCCACATAAAACTTAAATTATTGCTAGCCATTTTCCAAAACAAATTATGAGAGGCAACATTCTAAAACATTTTTTTTTGACCTTCCAGACTGCCATTCATTCCAGTCCGCTATAAAAATAAACCTGTAGAGATCTGAAATATGTTTGAGAATCCATTACAACAGACTACATGTAATGAATTTTTTTTTTTTTTTTTTTTTTTTTTTTGTCAAAGTAATGTAATTTTAGCATTTCAACGTGGATTCAACATGGAGCTAGAAGAAAATGTATGCCTCTGCCAGGGAATATAGTTCCAGAAGACAGCTTTTACTGAGACATTAAAAAGACTTATACAATCGTGTGTAAGTGTCAGCAGGTGAAACATTGAATTTGAAGGTGGGTGTATCACCTGAAGATTTAATTTTGAACGATTAGTGGATTTAGCAAAGGAATGGGAAAACTAAAAAATGCAGTGTTATGTTTTGGAAAATGGTTGGCAGTAACGTAACATGTATGTTGTTAGTGTTTATTGGGCTCAAACATACAAAACCACCAGTATGATCCTTTAAAGAAATTACACTGTCACATGCCCTTTAGGAGATCATTTAATGCTCCACGTGTCAATTCAGCAGCCAGCTGCAGTGCAACCGGTGCATCATTAAGGTCTGTATTCAAAGTTGCACTGTGGAAACAAGATAAATCTCAAACTAAACTGGCAATATAAAGGCTAAATTATACATTTTAACTGTCATTATAACATCCATCAAAAGAAGTCACAAAACATGATATTCAGGTGACTACAGTGCTCCATTCCATCCACCCTCAAGTTACCCCTTTACCCAATAACTAGCCACCTGTCTTGAGCTGGTCTACCACCCCACACATCTTCCATGCTGCCCGTCCACAGAACCTTCCTCATTCTTCCTCATTCTCTTCTTCACCCTGGAGACCTTGGAGGACTTTTTCTAACTGGCTCCATCTTGTTGCATCTTCCATCTTCCATTATTGTTAAAATTTGTCTTTCTTTCTTTGTAAATGCCTGCTTTCCTCCCTCTCATATTGCAATCCTGGTTGCTCAAGGAGAGGAGCTCTCTCTCTCTCTCTCTCTCTCTCTCTCTCTCTCTCTTTCTCTCTCTCTCTCTCTACCTCACCATCTTTCCTTGGGTGGTTTTAGAGAGTTTATTCTACAGAACTTGAGCTCCGTTGGAAACCGTGCTGTGTGGTTCCGTAAACCCCTTTGAGACTTTGTATATGAGACTGAGCTACACAAATAAACTTGACAAGACTGGAAACTAAATGTCCGTAGCATGATTTGTAGCGATATTATCATACAGTCTGTATGACTCCTGATGTTTTACGTGGTTGTACTGTCTCATAGCTTTGGTTCAGTCATGAGAACTTATGGTTTTAAGTCTTTTGCATTGATTGTCTCTGACTGCATGATACCTCAATGTGCATCTCCAGCATCTGTATAACCTCTGTAGGCTGAGAAGCTTTGCTTCTGTTGTTCAGTCATCAACTTCAGCTTCTCCAGTCTTTCCTGCAGCAGCTGAGCACAGCCGGATAAATCCATGTAGTGCAAGGCCGAGTAAACGTGGTCCAGCACGGCAGAGGGCCGCTGGCTCCACAGTCTCAGCATCAGGTACTGCTTCTCCATGAAACCCAGACCCAGACCCGCCTCCAGCTCCACGCGCTCCAGCTCCTGGTCAGCCACAGAGAGGAGCCGCAAGAACTCCTTCCACCTACGCAAGGGCACCTCCTTTATGATGGCGTAGAGGACGATGGCAGGCCAGTGATCCATCTGCTCTTCTTGTCTGGCACCTGGAACAAAAAAAAAAAAAAAAAAANAAAAAAAAAAAAAAAAAATCACAGAGTAACAAAAAAGGCTGGACACCTCAGAGTTTTCCTATTGAAGAGATTCAATAGATTTTCAATACAAAAGTAAAGCTACTCTTTGAAAAAGGAAGATGCAAGTGCGTCTGTTCAATACTACTGAGGCTTCAAAAGTCAAGTCAAAACTTCTGCTGCAATCTCTCATAGACATACATGCCTCACATAGTTGTTTTCTTTGTTTCTTCGGCAATCAGTCAAAGCCAGACACTGTGCAAAAGCTTTACACTGATTTTCTTCCAAATGAAAACAATCAGGTCCCTTATAATCGAACTGTAAAGGCAGAAATCTTCTGTCTGTGGCACCAATATCTTGAAAACCCAGCACTGTGTGAAAGTTGATATTCAGCAGGTTCATTGCTCAGGACACATGGACGTGCAGTGTCGTGTGTGAAGTTGTTTGGATGAGCGGTTCTCAAATTGAGCAGTGCTGGTAAAATGTAGTCCCTGCAGCAGGATACGCTCCTGGCGTGGCAGCATATGCTCCGGTCCAGTGGCACAGTCTCAACCTGACCTCATACAGCAAACAAAGCTAGGTCACAAGGACATGCAAAACAAAATTATGGCAGGCTGTGGCACACGCCATAAAGTCCGGCCCGTTCTGAATGCACATTTTGAACAGGCACTGCACTAGTTCTAATCAATTCAGATTGCAGCAAACCCACTTTCAACAAACACAAGTTATAACTAGCATTTTTTTTTTTTAGACTCACTTTCAATGGGTCCAACACCGAATGTCAATTTCTTTGGGGTGAAACTCACAAGCCTGCTACGTCTCAAGATTAAAGAACTTAGGAGAACAACCATAAGACCAAACAGAAACAGCATATTTAGGAATATACTGGAAAAACATTGATCGTTTGGAACATTCAGGTCACACAGAGTATGGATTATGTACCAGGAGAGGTCTGGGAACTTTCTATAGACATTTTGATAACTGGTCATTGAATCCATGCTAATGCTGCTGTTCTCTACAAATGAGAAAACTACAAAATGTTTACAGGCACCTTCAAGCTGAACACAGCGGGTTTTTGACAAACAAAAGGTAGATTTTGGGTGAAGTAAAGGAGTAAAATTAAAGGAACATACTGGCCAGTTTGCATGGTTAATCCCAATATACTGTACAGTCTGCAACCAGCATACATGTAACGTTACTGATGACCAATTTCCCAAACATAAAACCATATTTTAGTTGTCCTGTTATTTTTCCAAATCCCCTAATCTTTCAAAATCAAATGTTCAGGTGATACACACTTTAAATTCAGTGTTTTGCCTTCCAGCAGTTATGCATGATCATTGAAGGCATGGTCGTTTTAATTTCTCAGTAAAAACCGTCTTCTGCTGGGACTATATTTCCTGGCGGAGACATGGATCTGTTAAAGATCCATCGGTTAAATCCGTTAAATAATGTTACTTAGACAAAAAACTTAATAGACGTTGTGTTCACTGTGATGGATGATTACCACAAATGCATTTCAAATCTGTACAAATTTATTTTAATAACGAACTGGAATGAACTGAAACCAATGGCAGCCTGGAAGGTAGAAAAAAGAAAATCTAAAATGTACCGCTCCAGTAATATGTTTTGGGAAATGTTTGTCAGTAACGTAACAAATAAGCGGTTTGTACTTATCAGGCTCAAATGTGCCCAATCACTGGTATGTTCCTTTAAAACGTACAAGAGGCATATAGTGAAGTTGCCAGTAAAAAAAGCAGGTATGTTATGATGCAGCAATCTCATGTATTTTCCCTCACATTTATAGTAAAAAACAAAACCTGACAGCCTCCGTTCACACTGTTAAAAAAAAAAACGAGGACACAAACCTCACCATGTAGCTGCATAACCACAAGGGGGTTTTCAGCTCAACCACAAACAACATAACTCTGCATGCATTAGATGCCAGGAAATATAGCTGAGTGTGTACACAAGATCAAAAAAAAAAAAAAAANAAAAAAAAAAAAAAAGCAACAAAAAATCCATTTTGGAAATGAATTTAAAAGATTTCCATGGCTACGCGGAGCTGTACCGGTCAATTTTAGTCAATTCATTCAACTACTGATTCTGAAAATGACCATGAATGAGCAACGAAAAGGTGAGAAAACAGAAAGTCTATGGTTTTGTCAGCATTTAACACTCTACATTTTATAAATAACGTGAAAGTGTGTGGATGGAGATAATCTTAAAGGAATGAAAGCATGATGTGCACGAAGGATGCAAAACAGTGACACACAGAAAGTGCTTGTCATTATCTGATTTGCCATTTCCCAGTAAGCTGAGGTGCTGACAGATGAGAAACAGCGAAGGCGTCCTGTTTTCCCGTTTCCACCTCCACAGTGTTAACCACACGGCTGATCAGTGATAAGTGACCTACTGAAGGAGCAGAGATGAAGCAGCCGCTGCTCTGATGTGAAAACGCTTAAACGCCATTTTGCAGTGTGATGCTAATCTAGAAAATGATGCTTGATTCTAGAAAATTCTTCCACACTTCATTCTAGAAAGTCTCTGTTTTGCGCACAATTTTATAAAATTCTTAATTGTAGAAATTCAAAACAATTTAAAAAAATCTACTAATTAAAAAAAAATAATAATATATTTAAGAAAATCTAAAATTGACTCTAGAAAATTCTCAGTTTTAGAAAGTAGAATTTTTTGGGTTTTTTTTTTTTTTTTTTTTTGAAATTTCAGAAAAATTCCTTGACAGAAGTTCATCACAAATATATATACATATACAAATTCTAGAAAATTCTTCCACACTTCATTCTAGAAAATGACTTTGTATATGGTTTTAGAAAATCCTTTACTGTAGGAATTATTTTGACAAATCTAAAAAAGAATCATCCATAAGTTAAAAAAAAAAAACAAACAAAGATTGAGAAAAGTCCTTGGAAAAAGTTTACTCCACAAAATATAAATATAAAATTTCAAGAAAAATATTGATTCTGTAAAATTTGTTGTCACATGATCCATTTTGACAGTGATTTCTGTCAGCAGAAATGGTGTTTTGGAGGAATAATGGCTGAATCGTACCGTTCTTTTTGGGGTCAGGCAGCAGAGGAGTGATGTGGGTTGGANGGAATAATGGCTGAATCGTACCGTTCTTTTTGGGGTCAGGCAGCAGAGGAGTGATGTGGGTTGGATGTTCTGGTGCTGCTGGACTCAGGTTGTCTGTGTGTGTTTCTTCAAATATGTTCAGCATCTTTAAAGCAGAAACAACAGCAGAGTTCAGAGTCTGTTACAGCCAATCCTGAAATGTTAGGATTTTACAGGATTTATATATAACCACTTAGTCAGGTTAATAAGCAATAGATTTTAAAATACAGTTTAAGTCCAATTTGTCCAAAGTCCAAATAATCCACTTTTTTTTTGTTTCACCATTTGACCTTTAGATGTTTTTTTTTTTCTTTTTAAACCATGTTATCTTTATGTCAGAGCAGCACAAAATACATGTAACAGTACAAACCAGTGTGGTCGGGCTGTTTATCTGATCACCGTGTTGTTCTGTCAAGAAGAAAATAACAGATATTATCACAAAACTTCCTGCTCAAAGTGGTTAAACTGTGAAAAGGGACACGAAGAAGTGTTACAGTTTAAATTCTGTACAAAGACATTTTTATATGGCTGCTAAGTCTGAAAAATACGGACAATAATTCTAGATGAACATGTCCCATAAACAAATATACTACTACTACTATTAATACTAACAATCATAATAATTCATTTTATTTATGGGTGCCTTTTAAGACACTCAAGGTCACCATACAACCCAAGAAAAATAAATAAATAAATTTATTCTAAAACAATCTTTTTTTTTATAAATAACAATCGTTATTTTTACTTTGTGTAACTATGATTTATTTATATAAATATTACTCTTTATTTATCACTTATTAATTATGTAAAATGTAAAAATAAACTATATGAAAATTGAGTTGACGATTATCCATCAAAAGTCAAGTGGGATTCCAGATGTTTTACAACTCAGCAATAAACTTCATTATCAAAGATGAACGTAATGGTGAACTTTTGCAGAATTTTTTTTTTTTTCATAAATAAATACTATAAATGCTCCTGGGAGTGGAAGCCTCTATTATAAGCCATTACCAAGGAATTCGGGGTCCAGGTCTTTTTTTGTGGTCCAGCAGGGGCAACAGCCTGGATTTCTGGTGAGGAAGACCAGAATAACCAGCAGCAGCAGAACAGTCACAGTCACAGTCACTACCACCACCAGGAGGCTCAGCATGGGACTGTTGTAGCTCACTGCAGAAACCCAGAAACCCCCAAACCCAAAAACTTATTCATTTCATATTCTATTGTTTGAAAAACATACAGGGAAGCATCAAAACACCACGCTGATGATGAAAATATGAAACAAGAGAAGTGATCTTTAAGAGGAAACTGGGGATATGCTGTAGCAGTGATAGACTGAATCATATTTCACACTGAACACGCGCTGAACACATACACACACACACACACACACACACACACACACACAAACATGAACTTTGAAAGTTTAACAAAATTCTGAAAAAAAATTCTACCAAAAAACCAAACAAACAAACAAAAAAATCTAGAATATTTGAGAATTTAGCGAAATTCTTCAACTTTTGTGTTGCATTTGACTTGAACTCGGAACTTCCGACCTCAGATTGGTTGAGTCGAGAAAGACCCCACAACTCGCAATTCCTACTGGGAAAGTCGGGCAAGTATTGATGTCATTTCAATATGGCTGCTCACACCATAAACAGTAATTTATCTATTTATAAATGAACGGTCAGAGGCATTTGCTTTAAATTGATCAGCATGTAGATACATTAGCAGGTTTAATCATTAAAAAAAAAAAAAAAAAAAANAAAAAAAAAAAAAAAAAAACTGGCAATAAAGTACCTGCTTTGAAACGGTAAATTGCTTATAAATGTTGAAATAGAGTTCTTGTGGTGCGACAGAGCAAAGTTTTCATGAAGGCATCCATGCAGTCTAACATGCGTGTCTTAAATTACATAATACAAGTTACGGCCTCCCATTTCCGAGTTACAAAACGCAACATTACTTGTCTTATGATCCATTTTTGATTGAGTCCTTCATTCTCGTCTCAAAAACAGCAGAAACAGAAAAGATGTTGATTGAGCTCTTGATTTTTTTTTTTCTACAGTGCAGCTTTTTAGGTGGCAAATGAAAAACAAATTTAATGAAAAGTAAAATTGCAACAAAAAAAATTACTTTGGATTCTAGAGAGTGAAGATTACTAAAATGCATGTGAATGCAAAAATACAAAATTACAAACCTGTTGTGGTAAATAGTTGCGTTAGATGTGGATCCACAGGATTTGTAGTATTTTTAGGAGTAGCTGTAGTAGTTGTAGGTGAAGGTGAAGTTGTAGGTGAGGTTGGTGTACATTTCTTCCTACATTCTGAATCGTTCTCACAATCTTTACTGAAAAATAAGTTGAGACACATACAGAAAAGATAGGATTTGACAACAAGGCTGTTTGTGTATTTGAACATACAATATTCTAAAGTTAAAATCATCAAGGCTGCCTAACAGTCACAACAAAAGTATCTTTTTCGTTGTGACTTTTAATGTCTGCCACTGTATTGCTAGTAGAAGTGCTGCAGGGCTTTAGTGAAACCACAGAAACTGACTGTCAAAGATACACATGAAGAAGAATTTGGCAAATCGTAGCAGAAGGGCAGGAGTTTCCTCCAATGTGACAGGAAGTCATCGTAACCCTGATTAACATTCACATTCTGCTCGCTGTAAAAGAAATATATTTTGGATGACAAACAGGCAGAACAGTTTGGAGAGAATTCAGGACTTTTCCTTGGTGTTTTGTTGGTGCGATCAGAATGTAGAGTTCAGAAAATTAACGTGGGCTATTGGCATAAAAGACAACTCCATCATTTACACATCAAATTCAGTTTGCTGTTCAGCACGAGAAAAAAGGCTTTTGTGGCTGCAGGGGGCGCTGTGCAAAGACACGGAAACAGAACCTTTCTGTTGTATTGTTGCTGAAGACTAAAAGTTTGAAACCCATCTAACTTACACCTACAGCTGCAAGACAAAGTTTGTGAACTCTTTGGAATTACCTGGATTTCAGCACGGCGCTCATCGTGTGCCAGGTTGAGTTTGTTTCCAACCTGATCAATATATGTGGATTGTTGATGACCTCTTATTTGCCTGCGATGTTTTGGTTACCACCAAAATGTTTAGTTTATCTTTTCGCATCACGCGGCCAAAGAATTACAGTTGGCAAAGTTTTAATGGTGTTCAACAGTGTTTCTTTTCACTGTACTTTACAAAGCGTCTCTTCATTCTTTCTGCGTACTGCCTACAAGATTTCCTTCAGTTGCGTTCAGGTTGCTTTGAAACTCTCTTGAGATCATCCATTTTTTGCATCCATAGAACATTTCTGTAATGAGGGGGGTTGGCCTCAGATGTATGCAGATAAACAGATGAATGTAGGCAATTTAATTGTGACTGTGACAGAACAGAGGCTAGGGAGACGGTAAGCATAAATTTAGAGGCAGCAGGGAAGAGCTGAAACAAAGGCTGAAGCAGAAATCATAAAACTGGGAAACAATCCATGGATGTGTGAACTGAGTTCAGTCAGGTAGGTAATCTGGTGAACAGATCTATGGGGCTGGTGCAGATAATCCGAAAACTGCAGAGCAGTTTGAGATCCGGATTCATAAATGGAGGGCAGGCAAATAAACAGATTCAAAAGGTTGAGGCTAATAGTCCCGAAAAACCAATTAAAAGAGGAAACACTAAATAGGCGGGAAAGAAAGAGACAGGTAACAGGTGAGTGGTGAGAACATTGTGCAAAGCAGACAAGATGATCTGTAGCAGAAAGAAAGGGAAACAGGCTGCTATTTAAGCTGCTGAGCTGATGAGATTGGCTGTAGGAGTGACAGTCAGGTGACCAGGTGAGCTCTTGATTGACAGTTGGTGGATGGGAGAGGAAACTAACTCTGGATGTCACCATGACAATTTCTGCATTAATTCCTGACATTACTCAGCTAGAAACAGCAGTAACTTTCCTCCATTTAATAGTCTTACGGTGCATTGATGAACTTTAGGTCTTTAGAGATGCTTGCGGAGACTCTTCCTGCTTTATGCATCTCTACAACTCTTCTAAAGTCCTCTGAAATCTGTTTTGATCAGGTGACGTTTCAGTTGAACAGAGAAGAGCAGAATCTGTCCGCAACCTCGGTGACTTTTTTTTTACATAACAAGGACCCTCTACAAGTACAGTACAACTATTTCCTGATATTACATTAAACAGATGGTGTTTGAATGTAATTGGGACTTAAGGACCATACTGTCGAGTTTGCATGTTTCAGCCCAATGTATAATTTCCAAAATGTAAAACCGTATTTTAGTTTTCCTGTTATTTTTCCACATTCTCTAATCTTTCAAAATCAAATGTTCAGGTGATACACCCACCTTAAAATTCAATGTTTCACCTTCTTACACTTACACAATTCATTCACTCAAAGTCATTTTAATTTCTTGGTAAAAGTCGTCTTTTACTGGGACTATATTCCCTGGTTGAGACATATGTTGTCTTCCGTGCAGCTTTGTGTTGGACTGGTGAAATAACATAACTTAGACCAAAAAAAAAAAAACTTAATAAACATAGTGTTTGTTGTTCGCTGTGATGGATTATGTATCTCTATGTATTATGTATCTCAAGTACATTTCAAGTCTCTACAAGTTGATTTTTGATTTTTATAGCACAATGGAATGAAATTAAATGAATGGCAGTCCGAAAGGGAGGAAAAAAGTTCTAAGATTTGCTCCTCCAATAGTATATTTTTGGAAATGGTTATCAGTAACTTAAGATGTACAAGGGCTGTATATATTGGGCTCAAAGATGCAAAACATGCATTGTCCTTTAAGCAAAAATCAGGCCACACGTTGAGTAGTTCAAGCAGGATTCCAAAGAATTCACAAAGTTTTTGCAGCTGTAGCTCAACAAAGGTGGCTATCAAGAGTTAGCTTAGCCTCTCTTCTGATTTTGAATGCTTATTTATGTCATTTTTGAATGTTCTGACATAGACATTTTTTAAAACAAATCTAAACATTCTGGATTTTGTGCATCACACAATAAGATCTCACACCTGTCACAGGGCTGACAGCTCTTCATGTACTCAGCGTGATTTGGAGCCTTTGTATCTGGGGAAAAAAAAAATTAGGTTGTTTCTGAGAATCCTAAAAACTCTATGGCCTCTGTTTGAACTTGTTTACATTGTTGTATTTAACAAGACAGAATACGAATCAATAACAAATATAGAAGCTGTGAGTCCAAATCTTAAAGGACTGTGACTGCCTCACTTTGAATTCACTTACTTTCACAGTTTATACACGACTCACACGACTCACAAACAACTTTAGTGACTTTTGATTTTGTGTTGTAGGATCCTTCTTTGCAGGTACATACTGCATCACTGTTATAGGAGCAGGCCTTTATTTCCATCTCCAATCCTGTTGGGGAAAAAAAACAATGCATCATTTCAACAGAAGCAAACAATCCTGATAATGGCCCAATAAATAGAAGTGAATGTTAACCCGAGTCAAATGTAAGTTTGCAGCTTATTCTCAGAAAATTCTTAATTCTAAAGACAAACCTTTACAGGCTTGTCAGAAAAAAAAAACTTTTTAAAATTGATTTTGCTAATTCTAGATAATAAGAGAAAGTCTTCAAAAAGTAGGAAAAAATCTGAAAAATTCACATGAAGAAGAATTTGAAAATATTCCTTTTTCAAGGTTTTTTCAAGAAACTGCCTTGAAGGATTTTTTTTTTTTTTTTTTTTTTGTTACAGCTTCAGCTTTTAAAGTGGCAAATAAAGCCAAATTCAGTGAAAAGTGAACATAACTTCAGATTCCACAAATCATTAATTGCAACAAATATGAACTGTCCCATTACTTTAAAGGAAAAAAAGTGCAAGAAAACTTACGTTTGTCACTGCATTTGGTGCACAGTTGACATTCAGGTATAGTATTTTCAATGGCTGTGAATGTGACACCATCAGCACACCTGTCACATAGAAGAGTCTGATTGCTGCAGTTTCCCACCTTATGAAAGCCTGAAAAACAGCAGAGAAAGAGGAGTGTCAGCATGCGACCATCAGCTTTGTTGACATGAAGTAGCTCCTGTTGTAACTTACCTGCCGGGCACTTTGAATAACATTTTCTGTTATCATGTCCCACCATCACCTTTGTGTAACTTCCGACAGGAAGGAAGGCAAGCATGAGTGGACAAACCTAAGAGGCATAAAAAGACCAGGTTTTATATGAGGACTGTGTGGTGGAAACTGCGTGCAACTGTAAGATGTAAAAAAAAAATCATGCTAATTACAGTCATACTAAATAAGGGTAGTGATAATTAAAGCTCATTTGCAAAGCTTTCCCTTGCACTAATTAGTGTATTAAGGTAGCATTGCTGTAAAGTGTGTCACAGGAAAAAGAAATGAAGAGCAGCGTGTTAATGAGCTGCTTTATCTGGTTTTAAAGTGACGTTGACACTTTAAATCGGCAGCGGAAACATAAGTTCTGCTTTAGAGCCACTTTCAAAAGACTGACACTAAGATAACAGGTAAAACACGCACATTAACTTCTGTAGTGTGATCACTGTGCATTTGGGGGNAGACACAAGCTTCCCCAATATGTACAAAATGCCCCACCCATCCCCATTATATTGATATCAAACATTTTAAATAAATAAATAAGATCTCCCCCAGCAGATTTGGTCCCCCCCAATGTTGACACTATGGCTACGGCCTTGGTGAGATCAGATCAAAACTCATCATTAAAATAAACTGTCTCTTTAAGCCTACTAAAAAATCTACTTTTTGCCTTAATCCAAGTATAGTTGAAGTGTTAACGTGCATGCATGTAAACATACATGTAAACAGATGCTGGCCAAACACTTGTTTGCTAACTGCATACTTCATCGGTGTGTCTAACCAGGTGTGTAGGCGTGTAAATTCAAATGTGCTGTAAACACGTTACAGAAGTAAAGGACCAATCAAATCGAAGCTTTCGAGCAATTCATCACATCTGGTTTTGCTTTACTGGATTGATTTCTACAGACATGAACCTCGAGTTTTGCCCATTTGACAACATTCAACAAAGTTCCTACTATATTACGCTGTATGATATATAGGGAAAATAACAACATAAAAAGCACAATATGGTATGTCCCCCCTTTAAGCAACATCACAATACCAACATCAATGCTTTCTCTATACACACTTATCAGAATCAGATCAGGGTCTTTTTTTGGGGGGNGGCTGGAGCCTATCACAGCATCACCACATCATCAGTCTATCGAGTCAAGTCAAGTGCCCAATATGACGTACAACCATCTCAAAAGGCTTTACAGGCCCACACATCAACGATTCCTGGCCCAGCCCAAGCTCTCTAAGAAGACAAAGGTCAAAGGTCAACTTTATTTGTCTCCATGGAGAAATTTGGCTTGGGCATCAGGGTGCTGCTCCATACACACATCCATTCTACATTCAACCCTAACACAAAGACAAGGAAAAACTTCCTAAAAAAAAACAAAAACCTTGACATATAAGCAAAAAGGAAGAAATCTTCGGAGAGGCAATTCAGAGATTCCCTTTCCTCGTCAAATGACATGTATGTACACTTGTCCAGTGTTCACAAAATATATCATATCATAGAATTATCACTCAGAAATACTCCAACTGGCAATTCAGAGCTTTCCATTTAGTGAGTTCTCTTTGGACTGTGGGGAGGAAATTGGAGCACTCAGAGGAAACCCACGCACACACATTCAAAGATACAAAGGTGTTTCAGAAAACAAGTTCACACCATGACCTTTAGGAGGCTCTGTAGAATTGCAGTGGAGCAAAAGTTACAATTTTCCTCTGAAAGTGCCGAGGAGTAAAAGTCCAAAAATTGAAAAATCAAGCAAAGTAACAGAACATCAAAAATACTGTTGTCCAGCCAGTTATACCAAACAACCTTTTGAGCCTGTTAGAGATCCAGATACTGGATCTCTCTGGAGTCATTTATGTCAAAATGTATTTCAAAATTATCCAGGAAGTAACACGGAAAAAGACTATAAACTGCAAAAAAGAAAAAAAAAAAATTCATCTTATGTCATTTCTGAATCTTGAAAATCTTATTTTCTTATTACAGGAATACTTCAATCTGTTCATTAGCTTGATTGCAGATTTTTATTGATTCTAATCTTATTTTGTCTTGTTTTAATATGCTGAAACTCACAAATCCTGAAACAATCTGCTTTGTATTGAAAGCAGTAATTTCTACTGCATTGATTTTGCAACTTTAATAAGACTTTTGCATCTGAAAATATCTCTGTAATCAGTCTCATCTAACCAACACCGAGACATACAGTATTTGTTAACTTTAACGTCACTATTGTAGTAATAGTTTCTATAGCAATGAGTAATCATGTTTCAATTCTGTGACAGAAATTAACTTAGCAATGCATCATTTACTAAAATGCAATAAAACATTTGAATAGGATTACTTACCAAAATAAAGCCCATTTTGAGAGAAAAAGCCATGGAGCAATTAAACAACTACCTCAGGGTGAATATCGGCTTCTCTAATTTTTTAAAAACAAGGTGAAATTATCCAAATTTAATTTATTATCGCTAAATAATTACCCTAAAAATATAAATACCGTTTGAGGCATTCTAATGTTAGATAATCAGTATATTTCATTTGAGAATTAGTCAAACAAAGTGCCTGACGCCAGTGTGTATGTGTGTCAGTTCACTGGAAATGGTGTTACAAACAGGAAACAGTCAGAGTTTACACTCGCCTCACACTCACACACACTGACACGTTATTGGTGGATTTGGAGGATACGTCAGCACAGGAGTTTCTCTGAGGGACTGTTTCAATTCCATTGCACCTCAGTGTTTAAACAAAAAAGAGATGTGGCATAAAGTGGAACGTTTGATACAGGAGCTGGATGGTGGTGATAAAAAGAAGTGGCAGGACATTTCAAAGACCTCAGTGCAACTCCTTTCTCTCATTTCATAACCACGAGTGAAACCAAAGAAAGAACTTTCCACAATACAATGTGGAATTCAGTTCTCATAATGACTGCGCTGTGGGAGCATGAAAATTATGAGAAGAGATCAGTAAAAAAAAACAAAACAAAACACAAAGCAAGTACAAAAATAGTGCAAGTGTTCACTGTAAAAGTCTAGATGAGTTTTTTTCACATACCGTGGGTGTAAATCTTTGGCCCCTCCAATTTGATTCGATTCCGTTTATTTAGGAAACTATCTGATGCATCGGGAAGTCTTTAATTTTCACCATGATTTGAGTCAATTATTTTGATACACTTGATTAAACATAAAACATTTTTTTTTTTTTTTTTTACTTCCCTGAATTTGCAAATATAACTGTGGGAACTTAATCACGCACTATTAATGGAATACAAATAATAATAGGATACAACAACAGAATAGAACAATAATTGAACATTATTTCAGGGAACAGGAAGAACCACTGTCAAATATACATGAATATTATAAAGAACTAACAGCTCTTACCTCGGCATTGATTCGTTCCTGGTTATTTGAACAATCTAACATTCAATTTCAAGAAAACTTTCCTTTATAAAGTTTGATTTCAAAAGACCTATATTATTACTATAGTATATAGTAATAGCCTAAATGACTTTTACTAAATATAAGTAATTTAAGGCTAATATTCACTTAGGCTGTATGATTTGGGGAAAATATCTGTTGTAATTATGATTTTTCTGATCAATATTGCAATTGTGATTCATTTATTGATAAAAAATTTTGTGGTGTTGACATGTATTACAGAGTACCAGTTTTTGATTTACCTCTGAACTCAAAATTCTGTTTTGTCTTTAACCAACACGAGAATACATTTTACCTTTTAAAGCTTAAAGGACCATACCGGCAATCATGCATGTTTGAGCCTATTATATTCAATTTTCATACATAGACATTACTGACAATCATTTCCCAAAGCATAGTACTGGAACAGTGAATTAAAACTGTTTTTCCCACCTTCCAGACCACCATTGTTTCAGTTCATTCTGGTACGCTATTAAAATTAACTTGTTGGTACTTGAAACGTTCTTGGGATAGATAATCCATCATCATGAACAAGACATATATTCAGGGTTTTTTTTTTTTTTTTTTTTTTTTTTTTTAGAAATTACATAATTTTAGCATTTAAGTGCAATAAAAAGCATAATGCAGCCTCAACAGGGCACAAGCCAGTGTCCTCCTTGTGTCGGTCCCAAGCCCGAATAAATGCAGAGGGTTGTGTCAG
>VXCM01000424.1:0-26995 GCA_014773175.1 Lucifuga dentata
AGATGATTCGCTGTGGTGACCCCTGAAGGGAAAGCCGAAAGGAAAAGAAGAAGAAGAGGAGATTTGGCAAAATAACATGACAAACTAAAATACAATTTATATAAACTATTTCAGTTTGTCATAAACCATTAGATAATGGGCCTTGGCCCTTTTCATTCCCTACTGGGCACTTTCATCCTTTCACTATAGATGAAAAAAATCTCTCAAATGACGTAAGGAGTCCTTTGCTTTCATTTAACATCACAGTTCCAGTCTGTGGCCATTATACAGCAGCCATTCTACATACT
The DNA here is from genome assembly GCA_014773175.1 of Lucifuga dentata. NCBI lineage: Eukaryota > Metazoa > Chordata > Actinopteri > Ophidiiformes > Bythitidae > Lucifuga > Lucifuga dentata. The sequence goes on from VXCM01000424.1 coordinate 288, forward strand.
TCCTGTATATATGTGAGTTGTATTATATTGGGATCAAACATGCAAAATCACCAGTACGGTCCTTTAATAAAACTACTGTGTTTGTGAAAGCCAGGCAATTAAAATAAACATGAATGAACCTGTTGTTACAGGCAATGCTGAATTGAAACATAAACATAAAAAGGCTACTTTTATTTGTCTCAAAAGAAAGTTATTACAAATTACATAATGGAGAAAGAACACAAGGAATAAGAACATGAAACAATATACTATTATGTATATGATATATTTTCATTCTGCTGTATTATTAATGTTTTTTTGTACTGTTTTGAGGCAGTGCATAGAAGCATAAATCAGTTTAATCAGGTGACTCATTGCACATTGCTGCCATTGTTAGGAGAACAAAGAGGGATGTTTTTGTGCATAATACACCTGGTAGGATTGGTTCAACTCAGCAAACTCAAGGACTAGAACACCTCACGCAGATTAACATCTCACCCATCACACTGTTCAGTGGCCTTTTTGGGATTCTCCCTCCTCTGAGCCAGACATTCAGTGAGTAATCAGTTATGTTGGTGCCACTGGGCTCTCGGGGAAATCTTTAATAATGTTAATTTATCTCGCAGATTCAATAAGCCAACTCCAAATAAATGTTCTGACACCTTTGTCAAAAGCAGCACAAAGCCAAGTTGTTAACTCTCAAGTGCCAGTTGACATCTGGTTCTGCTTTTCACTCAATGAAACGAACAAGGTAAAGATGAAAATAGAGCTTTGGGTAGAGCACTGTCTCTGTAATTACTCACACATCTTCCAACTTGAATTGCACACTTGTGTGCAACTAAAATCCTGAAAATGCATACAGGCTGCAAAGACAAATGCACAGGGAACAATATCAGTGGATGTGTAAGTGAACAGGAACTCAGATGGTCTTTACTTTGCTTCTGCTGACCGATCTGTACATCCAGTTTTTGAAAATATAGTTACCCTCCACAACTGATAGCATGCAGATTCATCATGCACCACAAAGCACCTAAACCACAAACAGTAGAGTCATTTCCCAAACGAAACCGACCCCTCACACCCTCACCAATAGCCTGCAGAGTGTCATTCCACATGAAGTCACAGTAGGCAAACACACAGGCAGATCCCACACCAAATTGTATGTCATGTGTGATTGTTATGATGATGAAAATGAAATTATAGTTGGGCTGCCTTTAAAAGTGGTTGCAAAATCTTGACTAAATGGTCGCAGCACAGATCCTAGCTATTTCATTATTTCATAAATTAAAAATAGCAGCAAACTAAGCTGTTAATACTTGGCGAGTGGACAGCGTAAAATCTTTACAGATGCTTCTGAAGTTTTACTGACACAATCAGGAAGGCGTCTTGCAAACGTGTTTAATGCAGACAGGACATGCTCGGGAACAGCAGAAGTCAGTGTTCTCTGCAGTGTAGTGATGAGATTTGCCAGGATTTATATTCCTACAATTTGACAGACAGCTGCTAAGCAATTACTTAAACTTCAAAAGCAATACTATACACATGCACATGCACACGCACGCACACACACACACACACCAAAAAACTGTCTATATATATATATATATATGTATGTATGTATGTATGTATGTATGTATGTATGTGTATATGTATATTTATTTATTTTGGCTTACCTCTCTCTGCTTGGTCTCTGGGCATTCGGAGTGCAGGGTGAGTGTGGCTCCTTCTATGTTGCGCGGCATGGGGGTAGAGCCTGGATTTATTGTGAATTGAATTTGGTCTGGTGAAATGGTGTGGTGCACATAACCCTGTGACATGCCATCAGGGCCAGTCATAAAGGTCAAAGAGGCCTCTTCCTCATCTCCATCACCTTCCCCTTCAGTTAGGAAGGTGACCCCATCTTCATCCCCTCCACAGTGAACCTCCTCCTCACCCTCTTCGTCTAGCCGGATAGGGTCTCGCTCAATGAGCACTGTCGTGCGGTCGTACACCCGCCCGGATGACGATGAAGGCTCGGCAATCAGGTCATCATCTTTGTCAAAGTGGATCTTATCCTCCTCTTCTTCCTCATCCCGCTCCAGATGATCTACCTCCACCTCAAAGTACATGGGCGCCTCCGTGTGAGGGCCATTCTCACTCATGGTCCCAGCTGCCTCGCTTCCCTTGGCGAGAAGAACTGCACAGTCACGCCGTCGAGGCTTCTACCTGTACAAACAGTGAGAAGATGATCATCTGTCCTTTCTTTCACTTAACAGTGGAGTAAAAAGAGATTCAGTTCTATAAAATAAAATACATGCAGCCTATGTAGGAAACTTCAAATTCTGAGACTTCATTGGCTACATGAACCTTTCATGGTTGATTTTAAAGTCTCTCCTGACTTGATTATAAAGCTTTAATTGGCCAAGAAACTTTTTTTTAAATATCAAAACATCTCCTTCATTTTCTATTCCAGCTAGAACCTCTTAAAGGACCACACTGGTGATTTTACATATTTAAGTCCAATAAATCTCTCCCTTGCAAAAGAGATTCTGAATCTCAAGTGGACTTCCTGGTTAAATAAATGTAAAAAAAAAAAAAAAAAAAAAAAAAATACTAATAAAAAATACAACCTCCATACATGTTACGCTACTGACAGCCATTTCCAAAACATAAAACCATATTTTAATTTTCCTGTGATTTTAACAAATCCCTTAATCTTTCAAACATCAAGTGTTTCAAAATTCAGTGTTTCACCTGCTTACATGCACATCCTAATGTACAGTAGAAGACACGGCCATTTCAATTTCTCTGTAAAAGCAGTTTTCTCCTGGGACTTTATTCCCTGGGGGAGACATACTTCCCTGCAGTTCCTTGCAGTTAAATCAAATATCTTCGACAAAAAATAAAAACGACGTTTGGTTTGCTGTGATGGATAACCTATCTCAAGCATGTTTCAAGTCTCTACAAGTAGATTCTAATACTCAACGGCAACGTACTGGAGCAATATGTTTTAGAAAATGGTTGGCAGTTATGTAACATATATGTATGTGGGTTGTATTTATTGAGCTCAAACATGCAAAATCACCAGCATGCTCCTTTAAGAATACTGGTGATGCTGCCTCCTGTTTTTATGCTCCTTGACTGTGGAACAACTCTGGGATGTAGAATGTCAACTTTACATGGCATCTTTAAAAAGAAATTAAATACTTATTTCTTTAATCTGGTATTTATTTCAAGTTTTTTTTTTAAATCCTAATGCTCTGGAGTTCTGAGGCTATTTTGGCCATTTTTGTATACTTTTGATTATTTTGCCTTAATGTTAAACATTAAAAAAAGTATAAATGTACAAAACAAACAAAAAATGTTTATCATTGAAATATCTGGTATCATTAAAAAAAAACAAACAAAAAAAAAACAACAAAAAAAAAAAACNAAAAAAAAAAAAACTCAATATGACCTGATAATTATCTTTTCATTTTGACATACTTTTTCAACACACTGCACCCAAAACTACAAAAAATAGAAAATCTGATTTAGAAAATGATAATTAAAAAAAGGTTTTATCTACTAGTACTTTACATGATGATAGCAATATTTTTAATTGCTACGTTTACGTTTATTATATGTTAATATTCTTTTAGATCCTTTCATAATTTTAATCCTATTTTATGAAATAAATTAGGCTTCTTCTTTTGTTTGAATGTGCTATTATCATTATTATTGTTAAATAAAAGGAAGCTCAGCTTGTAGACACAAAACTGCAATGTCAATTGTAGACACGACTAGCCTGAGTCCCAATCAAAAGTTATGTCCACAAAAGGGGGCTTGACCAGAAAATGCATATTTAATAACGTCCGTCTTCTTAGAAAGTAGACTTCCGTGTCTCAAAAAAGAGAAGATGAACTGCAATATTTTATGTAACAACACATTATTTAAAAAAATATTAATAGCACTCATTAGCCACACTCGAAAAAACCTGACACATCGACACCGACATCTAGAACTTTCTGGAATCAATTACAGAAGTCGCGAGAAAACACTGCTAATTTCAGCTAAAGACGATGTAAAAACGATTAACTAAAATGCTATTAAACATTATGGGAAGCAAGAAACATGTCACGCCCACACAACAATATCAGATAACTTTTTTCACTCAATGCGCGTTAACAATCACAACATATGACAGCAGGACACCGAGTGGCCTGCCTGTCAAACACGCAGCAATCGCTAAGTTCATCCTGTTTGACTGACAGTGCAGCATGTTAATGTCACCACATTAAGGTCGTTAGCAATCCAACATTTAATAGCTGGGTAACGAATTACTGTTTCATTAATGACCTGATGTTTTGTAAAAGAATCCATCTTTGGTAACAGCGTTACTACCCCCAGGGACATGTAGCTAGCTAGAGGTACCAATAGATGAGAATCCTTGCTTCGTAATTTAAGCCAACTGCTAATAGCTAACACGTCTATGGCACGCCAATCACTCACACTTGTAATGGCACTTGCCTGTAGACTCAACAAAAGTCATTATTTGTATTTATCATGCCGTGTTGTATCCCCCACATAGCTAAATAAACATTAGCTATCGAGCTACAGCTAAGTCAATTAGCTGCCAATACCACTTACACATTCTTAGCTTTGCTAGCTGGCAATAACGTTAGTTTAGCTTACAGGTTACCAAGCTAGGGCGCTAATGTTAGCCACTTTACTGTCGCTAGTGAACATCAGCTATCTTCCATGCAACAACTATAACATGTTTCATTTTACAACGTGACAAACTGTCAGACAAACATTTAAGTCAAGCAAATAACAGTAAATGATATTTAAGTATATTTACCTGTGTAGAAAAAAATCCTTATCCCTGTGCTTTGGATGTTTAGCACTTTCTTCCTATCCCCTCCCTAGGATACCCTCGTACGTCATTACATCACAGCCATTCGTAGTGGATTGTGGGAAATTATATATTTCAACTAAGGGTGATTTATTGCATGAAACATTCTTTCTGGTCTTATAAATTATGCTGTTGCATCAGTTAATTTAATACCATTAACCAGACATTCGGTCAACCAGTTTATGACTCGTACATCATCATCATAAAAAAAAATAAAATAAAAAAACAAACAAAAAAACACCCATCTTCACCACATCTTTGTGTGGCATAAATTGTTTTTTAACAAACTGTGTGGAAATTCACTCCACATTCACTCATGTTCACTAGAAAACGGCACATAATGATTTAGTGTCACTAATTTCCAGGAACTTGCACTGAGATAAAAAGTTATGAATAAATGGAAATAAATTTATTTAAAAAAAAATCAATACCAATGTTGCCCAAATTGTTTTCAATGCTTTTATATACCAAAACAATCAGCTGTTCAGACCTCATACATTAAAATACAAATTATTTCTTTTTTAAATAAAAGATATTGTACATACATTAAAATGGTTAGCTCTCTATAGCTGCTCTGTGATATACAATAAAGCTGTGTATCAACAGCTCGCAAACACTGCTATGAAACAAAATGAAATCAGATAAGGTCTTTCACTTATAATAATCATACTATCTATACAAAGAGCCATCTAGAAATATAAGAAATCATTACAGTTTATTTCAAATACTGGTTTGTACACTTTAGTGTTCACTATTCAGCATGAAAGGAAGGACGATTCCTTGGTCTAGCAGCCTTGGACAGAAAGTGCTGAAAGAACTCTTGGGTTTTCCTCTTCTCTGCAAGGTCCTGCTTCGTCGGTGATCTCAGGAGCAAGGCAGCAAAAATGGTGGCTGGTCAAAAAGAAAATAAAAGTCACACCTGAATGAAAGATTCCTTTTTTCAAGCCCTAACACTGTATTATACAGTTTTTGCATATTACATGGAATGAAAAGGGGTATTTTTTTTAAAAACACAAAACTCAGTTTTAAATAATAAAATTTTTCAAGCATCAATTTTGCAACAACATTTATTTATACTTGGTGAGATTTGTTAGTTTCTCTTTATTTGATTTAATGACAAAAGCAAAAACAATACCTATTAATAACACATTTGTAAATGAAAGAGAAAGTACAGTCTGTTTCCTATTCTTACCCAAGATATTAACATCCAGGTGATTGCTAGCAGAATTTCTCAACAGCTCTCGGAGAAAAGCGGCTAAATAGTTGAACACATTTCGATGGCACTGAGGTAGCATGGAAATAACCTAAAGACAAAAAAATTAAAATAAAAATAAACCTCCAATAAACGTGAAGTTAACTTTTATCTTTTTAAAATAAGATGCAATAAATTATCAATGACCTGAATTTTTTTTTTTTTTTTTTTTATGCGATTGCTGACTGACCTTCTCACACTGACTGGCACTGGTGCAGCATTCGAGGCACTGCTGGTAAAAGGAAAAGGGAACCACGGGCTCTGGCAGGGCATCCAAGAAAAGAAGCAAGGCCTCAGCCACTGAGTGGTTACTGCCCGCTACAGGTCAACACAGAGTCAAAGGCATAATTCTTGGACTGAAACAATTTTAAAAATATTTTACAAATATGTATACATTTTTTCCCCAGGTGGTTATGATAATGACAGCTTGAAAGGATACGGAGAGAATCTGGCATGCCAGTGTCGAGGCAATCCCTTATTTCTGCAAATTCACTTCGGAGCCCAGGTTGCTGAAATATATCTTCCTGCAGATAGAAAATTGAGCCTTTACTCACTGTAGAGAACATTAGAAAAAGCAGACCAGCTGATGCCCTGATCAAAATGTCCTTGAGCTAGGAGGTGTGAGGAGCCGCAATGAAATCTGACATGATTACATTAAGACACAAGCTTGTGTTTAAATCAACCTATTTTAACCTTTTAAATGAATTTTAAATCCCTTCATCAAAGCAATCCAGAGGCTCCACATATCTATCTGACTGGTAACGGCAACTACTGGGTCATTCCAGTAACCTTGAGAAACCAAGAGAAATGTTTCTAACATTATAACACTTTGCTAGGTAGCTTTAGTGAGCAACAGCAGCCTTCATGGATTTGTTCTTGTAAGAAAGGTGGCCAAAAGGCTGGGAGAAGGTCAAGAGTTACACAATTCACTTTTAAGAAAGTGAAATTCTAAACAAAGAACTAAACAGCACAAATCAGGACAGCATAGTGTTGTATGATGTTAAAGGACGTTTCACTACCAATTTTCTAACCTGTTTGATGGCATTGCGGAACAAGTGATCCACCATCATCCAGAGTTCTTTCGGAATGTCTAGAGGCTTTTCAGTGTTTGGTGCACCCTCGTCTTTTGACATCACCTTTTGTTGAGAACAAAAAGAGCAAACAGCAGTTCAGTCAAAGTGGACTCAACCATGAAAAACTAAATTGAGGACAATGCTTGCAGGTACCATATCGGTATGTCAGTTTACAATGACAAAACACACAGTGCCAAATTGCGCAATACATCACACATTAGATATATCTAGGAATCACATAAAACACAAGCAATTACAGCAGAATATCACTGTTAAAGGGCAGAACTGAAAGGCTGTTTTAAAATGCTAATACCATCATGTACAGCCCTCCTACTAGCTTGTTCTGGGTAAAGGGTGATTTGTAGCATGACAACAAGCTCTAGAAATGCAGTAAGCCTATTTACATTAGGATGCTGCAGCTGCCACTTTCTGTTAAAAGTAAGAACATAACCATCAGCAGTGTTTTTCAGATTTATAGCCTGATAATTTTATACATATAAAAAACTAAAAAAAAATGATAGAGAGGCCATCAGCCCTTCTGATTTCTACTTGCTAGACACAGTATAGTATTAAAAGATGGTATGTACTGTATGTACAAGTGGACCATATCAAACATTACAATGCATTATTCTTACATTAAGTAACAGCTTTGTAAGGTTATAGGGAGTATGCGGTATTGATTTAAACCCTCTTACAATAGCTCTAAGGTAATGAAATTAAATCAACTACATTGTTCTAACTAGTATTCGAGTCCTATTTTATTTTTTTGAGACCTGCAAACTGAAAAAAAAAAAAGACATTTTCATTTGTGACTCATTGTGATGTTCCTTACTGTGACCTATGAGACAAGCCTGAAAGGAAGGATTGTATTTCAAGGAAGGTGTCCATGCTCGGCACCTGGCAGCACTAACCAGCTGTCGGAGTGTCTCCAGGGGCATGTCCTGGATGGGCTCCCTCAGCTGGCACAGTGTATGAATGGAGGTACTGTAGCAACTGGGCAGGTAGTTTCCTGACACAGAGATGAAGTAGTCCTTGCCACGCTCCAGGTGGAGCACCAGGATATCTTCGATCTGTTCCTGGCCACAGTTAAGTTCAGGTGCTGTTGATCGGTTCACAAAAACCTCAAGGTCTATGTCCACACGAGCACCTAGATGTTCCAAGACATGCACAAACAAAGTAAGGGGGTGACTGAACTGTCATATCATATCAGTATGCTAAAGTAAACATAAGCACTTATGTAAGTAAAACTGTTTAAGGGCTTCTAGCATCCAGATATCTGTGCTATTTTTTTCTTACAAGATTACTCAAAAGACATCCAATGCTTCAAACACATTGAAGAACAGAGGGAAAGAGGAATTAAACTATGACTCTGGATCCTCACCCTGAGCAAGGAAGCCTTTGGGGGGGTTGGCTGTGAGCCACGGCTTGCAGTAAGTTGGCTCATTCGGTTTTTGGATGAACTCAAATTGACACGGGACCTGCCCATCATTGAAGAGGCTCAATGTTTCTGCCTGATGCTGCATGAACTTCACATCCTTAAAGTGGAACTGAAGGAGAAGGGAAGACTCATGTAGTAAGATTAATTATCTGCATTGGACCTAGTGCATAAAAATCAATACACATCCTTAGTAGTGATGGTTTACTCACTTGATTCATCAAGAGAATTCAATGACAAAGCAATTTATTGTACAAAGTATATCAGAATATAGCTCCATTACGTTATAACTGCTCTGAAAGTGACAAGGAAGCCTTACCTCTCGCTTGGACAAGGTTACAGATGGGATACACTCATTCTCCATCTTGTCAATGTTGCGTACAATTTCCTCAAAGGTTTTCTTATAGGCCTCATCATTCACTCGTTTGATCTGCAGGAGTGGACAGCGGTCAGACACAAGGAAACAGCGAAAGAGACTGTAAGAGAGCAATAACACTTGGTGTCTAAACAGTTATCTGGAAAGGTTGAACAAAAATTACACTTTTTTTTTTTGCACTGCTGAAAAATATTTGGACAGTAAACTTTATCTCAATTTGAGTTCTTCTTTATACAAAACAAAGCGAGAAAAACATTTGATGTGAAGCACCCAGATAACGCTGAATGTCAATCCATTTTCATTGAGTTGACATTCAGCTTTATCTGGTGGCTTCATCTCCCTTTTAAAAACTATGCGAGATGCTCAGAAGGAGGCCCGCTCACTGAATTCAAATCAACAAAGAGGTGTTTATGTTGAAATCACTGGGAATGCTTTTACCCCGATGTCAAGTAGGGAACTGACTGGTTTGTGGTCACTGGTTTTCAGAGCCATGTGACTCTGGTAATGCTGCTGTTTGATATTCTTCCCTCTCCACAGGATCCGGTCACACCACGCCGGCACACGACATTTTTCACTAGATGCAGACAAAACAACAGATTTAACAACAGATTTATTGTATTTTTTTTTTTTTTTTTTTTTTTTTAAGTATTCTAAGCATTAAATTGTGCAATGCTGAACTTGCATCTCTTTTCCAATCTATTTTATATACTTTATGAAATGTAATTATGTGATGGATATGTTGATTGGTCACTGTAGGGAAATTCTCTTTGTAGGTCAGAGAACAGGGAAAATCCACAGAACAGCACCTGTGGTAAGGACTTTAGTTTGCATTTGCTAAGAGGGGCTGTTGGGTTTGTGAGTGTGAGTCAAAAATATGGTGAAAATGCCAGAAGAGGTTAATTGTTGGATTAAAACTTTAACATGCCCAAAAAGCCCTTTATTTAATGCTGATAAACTTGGAATACTCCATACACTGCTATTATGCTCAGTCCGGCTATGAGCATTGCTGCATTACATTACTTCATTTTATTCAAACACATCACTGCCTTAATCACATTTTGAATGAATTATTGGTGTGCATGTAATCATACACCTAGTCCTCAGTCTCTTGAAGTTTAACAAATACAAGCTTTTTTTTTCTATTTCTGCCCAATACAATTGGTAAGCCTTGAATTCAACAGAGTCGGTAATTTAGGGTACAGATTAACAGATCAAAATAAAGGCTTCTTAGACACAAAATTACATTACGGCTCCAAACTATGCCTTCTGTGACCTGCTCAAAGGTTCTTAAACACAGCAGATGCTTCCCTGGTATGTGTGTCAAAACTATGCCTTCTAGTTCTGCTATTTACAAGCCTTAGTAAGAGATTACCTTGTATCCCACTTGTCAGAGCCCGTGTCATATTTGTAGGTGGGCTGGAAATCAATCTCTCCTTCCACAAAGCCAACAAATACAGCCTCCTCATCGATCTGCCTCTTAAGCTGAGGACCACAAGCAGCTGTCAGTATTATTACTTGTTTACAGTGATGGATTAACAAATATTTATCGAAACAGTGGAAAGGAGAGAACATCTTTGGATTTACCTGGTCATAACTGTGGAGTGTTTCAAAGTCCTTCTTACTGATTAGATCTTTAACCATCTCAACGTCAAGGTCGCTGATCCTATAGTTGAGGTCCCCAATCCATAGAACCACACTAGTGAAGAAGTGCACAAAAAAAAGAGCATGGAGACAACATAAATATGGATAAAATGTAATCACAGTAGGATAATAGATAAAAGTTTCTGTTGTAATGAAGCATTTGCACAACAAAGCCTTGACCAGGAGAACTAAACTGTGCCCTTAATGTAATGGCTTAATGTAATGCCTGTGTAAGTAGTTCCTAAAGAAACCATATATAAATTGCAGTGGAAGTGTCCAGTACATTAATGGTTTCATACTTGTGCTTCATGATAGTGAGTGGGGGCTGCGTAGGATCCAGTTGCCGAAACAGGAGACGGCTGCAAATATCCTTAAAATCCTGATTGCGTCGTTCATATTCTTCAATGTGAGCAGCTAGGTGAGAGTTGACCACGCAGATATTGGAGTTGTGGAAGCGAAAACGGATTGCCACGGCGCCTTTGTTTCCCTGCAAATAAACGAGCAATAAGATAATAAGGAGATATTTTAGTCCTTCTGTTACAATTGTGTTCTCCAAACAGCTAAATACTGCTGAGGAAGCAACATTACAAAGGCTCATACAACACTGGTTCAGATTGAGCTTTTTTACAATTTTGGTCTTTTGTTTTGGCATTTTTCTTTTTCTGTCTTGCTTCATCTTGAAAAGATTTGACCTATAAAATGAGCCCTTACCATCCTTCCCATGATGCCCGTGCCCACGGTTTCAGCCTCCAAATCAGAGATGAACTCGGCATGCTCCTCCTTCACATACATGAGCAGCATTATGCCCACCAGACGCACCAACTTTACCTGTAGCAGAAGGTTTATACAGATATGTTCAGAGAGTCAAGTACACACCTAACATGTAATCTGTTGGGCATTTTTATGAAATGTCCATTTTAGTAAGAACGCTTATTTTTAAAATGGATTGCAGAAGTCAAGCGTGCTTTAGTGGGAGCATTAATAGTGGACTGAGAAATAACATGTCATTACTGACTTAGATGCATATCCTAAAGCTTTAAATGACGAGATCGAAACAACCCAGCCAACAGAGAGGAAGCTAATAAGCAAGAGTCATCCCTGAGAAAGGGGAAGCAGGTGAAAGCAAATGACTGGAAGAGAGAAGGACCACAAAGTAACTTAAATACAGGACTTCACCTCACTGAGTTCATCCAACTAACAGGGCTAACAGAACTATTTCACAGTGATTTTCTGTGTAATAATCCATGTAATAAGATGATATAGTGTTCTGAGGCGTATGGACACCCAAACTAAACAAACCCAACACTACACCATCAACTTGGTTAAATGATGAGATTGAAGATGTTTGAAGTTTATGAAACTTTCACAAAACATTTTAAAAACATTCAACAACTACATGCAACAATTCATTTTACTGCAAGAAAGATTAATACAACCAGTTTGCTTGAAAATGTTTCATGTAATGATAGCATAAGCTGAAGCCCTTGTGAGCCTACATGTGTAAAAAAAAAAAAAAAAAAAANAAAAAAAAAAAAAAAAAAACTATACAAACACAGTGAATAAAACGAACAACAACATTTATAACACGCTGATACGTCCAGTTCAGATATTGACTAATATAATGATCCATGAGTGAAACAACAACACGAGTAGAGAAAAAGATTTCCTTACTAAGGCATACTTGGCATCTGGATGCAAGGCATCAGACACAGCCTTCATCCACTCTTGCTCTTTGGGGGTGTCGTTGAAGAAGAAGGCCTCTTTGCTGAGGTCAAGCTCCTGGAAACTATGAGCGACAAAAGATACAATAAATAACTTGGATGGCATGAGCTTCACACATTAATGTTGTGACAGTTAGTAAACTTTTCCATTCCTCAACACCAGAGGAGTAAACTGAAACATAGGCATAGTGCTGAAATTTGTGAGTGAACAGTCCACCTACTAATAAACAGGCTCAACAGCTGAATACATTGGTCAGGGGTTTGAGCAGTGTAGGTCTGTCTGTTTGTGTTGAAAATTGCAGGGCTAGTCTGCAGAATGGGCTGTAACTTACCCCACGCAGTACATGTCAGGAGGGTCGAGAGTGCAGCTCAGCCAAGGACAGAGGCTTTCCTTTGGCGTTTGACCATTTACATTGTATGTGCCAAGGAAAAAGCTTAAATAAAAAAGAAAGAATGGAGAGTGATGAAGCAGAGAAAGAGGAGAGACAGACTCAAAGAATTTATTTAAATGAGTGCTATGCATTTCCAGTGTATGCTGTTAAGTGGATGAGTTTTTTTAAAATTAATCTTGTGCCTTTTCTGACATCAGTCTCATCTATTGCCCACTGAGAAGCCCCACTGAGGCAAGTTCAGGTTAAGTGACTTGCTGGAGGGCACCTCAATGATAAGCAATGAGAAAGGGTAACCAAGAGTCAGTTGCTTCCCTGCCCAGATTTATCCTGCCCATCCAAAATCGAAACTCAAGTCCTTCCAGTCAATAGCTCCCTTTTCTAACCTTCATGCCTCCACTGCTCTGATAACGCCTCTGCAAAGATGCATTTATAGAGCATCGTAAGTGACAGCGCCCCAACAGCCCAAGCCTCAGCTAACTAGAAAGCTGCTTGATTTGTATACACACTTGGACTGCTTTTCCTAAGCGTTTTGCTTATTAGCATGAATTTTCACTATATTCTCAATATGTGGACTAATGCAAATACAAAGCACTTATCTGTTATTGTGCTTCATATTGCATATCCAAACATTCCCTTTTAAACTCATTGAGCCTTCCCAGCATGCTTTAGGGAAAATGCAGGGAAATCCTGGATAGATTTACATGCTGGAGTTTCACATTAACCTGAGCTTCATATCCTTGGTGTGGGAAGAAATCAACGTACCGGGAGAAACTACTTAAAACACAGAACATGCAAACGTCAGAATGAAAATGGGGTCTTCTTGCTAATGTAAAATAATTTTTAATTTTCACTCTAAACATATTTAATATTCTATCATGTTTTTACATGGAACAGACAACTTTCTGCATTCATTTCTTTGTCACAATTGCATAATTTTAAGCCTTTCATACTTAGTTCTACTATCACTTCCATAATATTTACTTTTTTTTTTTGCTGTCTCTTACAATCAAAATTTCCCAATTTATTACAAAGATGAACATTTCATATTGGCTTACAGTATATTGAAAATACTTCTCTTTTTTTTTTTTTTAGANTTTTTTTTTTTTTTAGACATAAGTGTCTAGGCACATATCTAACAGCAGGGGGCAGTGTGATCTTAAACTATGCTGCTGCAACTCAGTGAGTTTTCTTCAGCAAACATTCTCATTCTGACAGAAACACACAAAAAATCATTAATAAGCTGCAAACAACTGCCCAGCAGTGCACAGCAGCAAGAGAGGACTTTTTTTTGTGCCTCCCTGACACCCTCTTATCCACAGCTGTAGTATGTGTTAATCCTGCAGTTAATACACTTTTAAGTCACCGTTTTAATACAGCGGTGCTTAATATAGCACAGAGCATAAAGTAAACAAAATGTTGACTCATTACATTACATTACATTACTTTTTACATTAGATTTCTAGGACCCAAACTGTGGTCACAGCAGCTCCGTAGGATCACAGTGTTCCTGCCCACACTGTCGAATTTCAGAAACTATTTTGAACTCAACCGGGTCAGCCGAGTGCAGCTCAACACAGTTGTATGTTCTCATATCATGATCTCCCTTCTACACTCAGGCCCTTACAATACTAATGCAGGATGTAAAACCAGGATTCTACAGGTATGCTACTGTTCTTATTATGCCTTGCAATGTACATTTTGAGTTGCATGTAAGATTTTGTCCTTTGCACTGTGTACACTGTGTAAGTCATCTAAGCAAGCCTGGAAATATAGAGCCAATTTTATGATTATATTGATACGATGCAATAATTTTCTTTGGAGTTTGGTTATTGTCGTGTTGTTTTCTGCATCCTTAAAGCTGTTATTACATTTTCTAAAATTTTAAAACTGCTCTCTCTGGCTATCTCTGGCTGAGCAAAAGGAACAACGAATGCCTCAACCTGCCAGGCCATCATATCCTTATTAGTCATGATTATTTAATTCTCAGGTACCACTGTTTTTTGTAAATGCTCATGTCCACGTGCTCGTACCACTGCACAAACGGCAACACCTGCACTTTTAAAAAACCTGACACAAGTAGCAACTCACCTGAAGTTCTCTAGGTAAGTGTAAGAGTCCTCATTCTTCAGCAGCTCACACTTGATAAGGTTGTCACGCAGGCCAAACTGTGGCATGGCCAGTATCTGAGCTTTGTTGGACAAGGTGTGGCTAGAGGAACGCACCAGGTCATCCCGGTCCTCACGGCTGGCAAGACCCTGACTGAACACCACAAGAGAAGAGGAAAATGACAGGGTTAGGTGTGGAAGTGAAGACAGCCGACAGAATCACACTGTCATAACTGTGCGAACTCCAGGGAGAAAATGACCACGATGACAAGCTGCATGTTTGCACAGAGGAGTTCAGGTGTTTCTACTGAAATACCAGTTGCCAGATCACTGGATATTCTCTGCTCCGTTTGCATCAAGCTATACCTATCCAAAAAAAAAAAAAAAAAAAAAAACTACAAATACAATTATAACCATGTGATAACCTAATGCACACAAAGATGACAGGCACCACAACTTTGCAGTGAAGCTTTATTTAAATGTCTTCCAAAGAGAATAGGGCTGAGGGAAGGCGGATAAAATGCAATATGACTGAATGTGGTGACCTCTTTTGGAGCGTACTGTTATTAACCATACTGCCTGAGGTGTTTTTTGAGCAGTGTCCGCCTACATGGCATACCCAAAAATGAAGGCTTATAACTCTGAACATATGACAATGGGAGTCATTTACTTTGTTCCAACTAACATAAAACCTTTTAACTTTTCAGGAAAATGGACTGGCTTCAAGTTTAGAGATTCTTAGGTTGAATAATGATAATAAAAACACACAAAAAATGTAGGCGAACAAAGGGTTTTTTTCAAGTTATACATTTTTCAAAATGTATATTTCAGGCACACAACAAGCCAGCTCCTTGGATGAACTTCTGAGATACTGCTAAATGTGTAAACTCTAAATGCTGAAAGATTTAGAATGTTTGAACATAGTGAAAAACAAATTATGGCATTTGGCACCGTTGGTATCCCTGTTTTGTCTCTGTTTGGGACAAAACTGTCTCTCCAAGGTGTCCAACAGAGTGAGAGCACGTTTTTTTTTTTTTTTNGTTTTTTTTTTTTTTTACAGACAGACAAACTGGCTGTTGATAAACCAAAGCTGACTGGACCACTGATCCATCAATCAAATTTTATCCAATCCTTTCTATCCAAGTCTAACTAGGAAGTGATGTTATTGAAAAGCTAATGCTAGCTTTAGTTACATTTATCTTGGGATTGCGTGATCATAAAATGTCATGCTTGGTCTCATTTTGTTCGGGAGAATCTAAGCTTTCTATAGATATTCATATATCTCCATTTTATTGAGAAATGGTGATTATATAATGTCACAAACGCGACAATATGGACGAGTGCACTGAGACTGGTCTCCGGTCTGTCAGTGAAATGTTACGCACACATTACGCACGTGAAACATATGCCTATTGCCATGGTTATGTAAAAGCTGATAGGACCAATGACCCATCAATCAAGTCCTCTGCTAGTCTACTATCCAATCACAGAGATTTTAATATTTAGACTGTCCTCGGAAATTACATCATCAAGAAGTGACAAAGCTACGTCTAGCTTCGCTAATCTGTCTTGTGCTTTAATTACATTTATATCGGGATTGCATGGTTATAAAATGGCATGCTTGGTCTCATTTTGTTCGGGAGAATCTAAGCTTTCTGTAGATATTCATATATCTCCATTTTATTGAGAAATGGTGATTATATAATGTCACAAACGCGACAATATGGACGAGTGCACTGAGACTGGTCTCCGGTCTGT
Organism: Lucifuga dentata; assembly: GCA_014773175.1. Taxonomy (NCBI): domain Eukaryota; kingdom Metazoa; phylum Chordata; class Actinopteri; order Ophidiiformes; family Bythitidae; genus Lucifuga; species Lucifuga dentata. Next base: position 16,893 of record VXCM01000424.1, read on the forward strand.
CAGTGAAATGTTACGCACACATTACGCACGTGAAACATATGCCTATTGCCATGGTTATGTAAAAGCTGATAGGACCAATGACCCATCAATCAAGTCCTCTGCTAGTCTACTATCCAATCACAGAGATTTTAATATTTAGACTGTCCTCGGAAATTACATCATCAAGAAGTGACAAAGCTACGTCTAGCTTCGCTAATCTGTCTTGTGCTTTAATTACATTTATATCGGGATTGCATGGTTATAAAATGGCATGCTTGGTCTCATTTTGTTCGGGAGAATCTAAGCTTTCTGTAGATATTCATATATCTCCATTTTATTGAGAAATGGTGATTATATAATGTCACAAACGCTACACAGGAAGTGCTTGGCCCAGACTCGGGACACTCAGGCTTTATCAGGTTAAGCTCTGTCTTGTAGTGCAGGATTCATTCCAAGCATAGCAGCAGTGGCCTTAAGACTAGAGAAGAAGTAAAGAGAATGAATTTGAAATCTAGGCCTTAAAAACTAGAATGAAATCAAACATTGAGTCCCCTGAATAGCCAATTAACAATGCTTCTACTTTAGTGGGACTCTTTCTAGCACGATGTGGAAGGACATCTTATTGGGCAGCTCCCAGGTGTGAACAGATAAAAATACCTCACCTCTCTGGGCTGAATGGTGTTCTGGACTTCTGTGAACCACTGTTCGAACACTTGTCCACTGATAATTTCTCTGTTTGTACAGAACAGGAGAGAAAAACAATTGTGTATTTAAACAGTGTTTAAAAAATGATGAATTAAAGAGATAAATGGCAACAATCTGGCTTTTAGAAAATGCATTACAACAAAATTCTGATTGCCACTGTTACTGTCACTGTGACTCGTCAACTGCTGGTAAAACTGCCAATTCTTATTATCGTGCTGACACCCTATGAGATTTCATGCTAATGAAATAAAACAGCTGTGATCCAGCCAATACTTCAACCTTAATCTGTAAAGAATGAAATGATGACTGAGCATACAAACAAGGAATTGTAAAAGCACCAAGTCACGGCTCGGCTGCTGTGGTCAATTGAGCAAAACAGCCGATTACAGTTGCTGCATGCTAATTAGCTGTATTTAATGGCTGAGTGTGAAGTATGAGACAGCATGGCCCCTGTCTCTTGCAGCTTGGCAGGGAGCACAGTTGGTTGTTCTGAAAAGGGAAGCCATGTTCTTTGAACAGGAAATTAAATTCTACAGAGCTACAGCAGGCTAACTTTAAGAACTACATCTGACCAGGGACACTGTTTCATAACCCATAGGGGTAAGATTCTATGAGAAAACAAAAACACCCTGCATTGCAGTGACGTTTTCATCAACAAGTTCAACAAATTCGATTTGGTTGGCTAAAAGTTGATTTGCCTGCTGAGATGGAGCCACAATCTGTTATGTATTTGTTTCTCTATCTGTCTCTGTGTCTGTGAGTGCCACTGCACAAATACCTTGATATTATATTGAATGTATGCACAAATACTTACACAAATACAGCTAACATTAAGTTAGTAAAGTAAAAGCAGATGTAGTAAATCTGTGAAATGAAATGGGATGAAAAATAGACATTTAAAAGGCAAAACCAATTCAAACAAAGTGAATAAAAGGCAGGAGTGAACGTATCTGATAGGTAATGCTGATCCTGCCAGCAGCTTCAAACAGCAGGCAGTCAAATTGGACATGACTCAATGTATGTAAAAGATGTAAAAACAAAACAAAACACCACAGCAACAAACAGCTACACCAAACTCTGTCAAACTCCATAATAAAAACAGCTGTCATACTAAAGTACTTGCAGAACATCATCAGTACTCAAAAGCTAATGTGATATGTATCATATTGCAGCCTGTGTACTGTGATATGTATTGTGTCATGAGATTGTTGGTAAGAGAGTAATTAACCGCCATTCTCCACAATCTCTTTGTGCTTTCAAAAATACTGATGTCATGCAAGATGCACTTCTGCTGTTACCTTAAAGTTCACACTGCTATTTTCATTTTCAACAAAACTATTAACTTCATTCAAAGCCAGTAAGGACTGAAGGCAAGCTCTTATCCTGTACTGAAATAAACCTGAGATGATAAGCTGGAGGATCAATGATGTTTTCATTCAAAAGCAGCGATATTTGTGGTTCAGTCCATATTCTTCCTCTTTCTGTCTGTCTTAGTGGGCAGGGAAAGGAAAGAGAACTACCCTTAATTTGCCTGAGAAAACTCCCAGCAAACTGTGAAATGTCTTTGAAAAAGAGTGTGCGTAGGAATGCTACATCTAAGAAGGTAAAAATCTTGTGCACAATTAATCCTACAGTGACCAAACTGAGTCCTCTTTGCTGACTTAAGATCTGAAAAATCAGCTTGAATGGTGCTGCAAGCACTTACATTGATTTTGAGCCCTGACCATTAGCCATCTAACTATAAAGACAGAAATCTCTGTCTGTGGCACCAATATCTCTGCACTGTATGAAGTTGAAATTTGGCAGGTTTATTGCTCAGGACACAAGGACGCTCAGTGTTGTGTGTGAAGTTGTTTGGATGAGCAGTTCTTGAATTGAGCTGCGTGGACTAAAAAGTAGTCCACTCAGCAGGATACACTCCGGGTGCGGCAGCATATACTCCAGTCCAGTGCCACAGTCTCAACCCAAACCTGTAAACATAACTAGCACACGAGGACGTGCAGAACAAAATTATGGCAGGCTGCGACGCAAACCATAAAGTCCGGCCCGTTCCAAACAGGCACTTTTTGAACAGGCACTGCACTAGTGGTTTGAATGCTATTGCTTTCACTGGTAACTTTAATGTACAGTTACTTTATACTCTTCACCATAACCTAATTTAAGTAACAGATGATCAGTACCATGTCTGCCAGAAGCACCAGAATCTTTCTTAGTAAACCATCTGGGTAAACAGAATAATAGCTAAGAAAGATAAATACTGTATGATGATGATAAACAACAATTATTAGAGAAGAGTTTGAGGCTAAAATACACAAATACATAAGTAGCTTTATTTTATTATCTAGGGCCACTGTTTTGGACTGACAACTGATCATTTTTCATCACGACACTCTCACAATTATTAACTCTATTCTGCAACAACCCAAAATCACAGACTGTAGTAATCTTTAGATCGGCAATCACATGAATGGTGACTAGTTTCTACTACATCTCCCCTGCTGAAGACAACCTCGCAGTATTTGCCAGTATTCCATCAAGACTCCTATTACTGCCTTAAAGTTTGTATATATTTCATATTGTTCTTAATAATTTATTGAATATTATCCTAAAGTGGTAAAATCTGCAGCCTGGTACTGGAAGGACTCTGGTACCCACAATCTAACTCTGTATGGGAGTAGTTAGCATTTTTGGCATGTTTTACATTCTTCCACATGGCTTTGCTATTCCTAATCAGCTTAATTAAACTTTCCATATGTAACTGGTGACATGGAAAGCTAAGTGTTTCTGTCAGTTCGGGTTATCTATGTATATTGTACTATAGCCTGATTTATCCTTATCTTTCCTACTGTCACTTTCTCTACAACTCTCCAAAACCTTTTTCTTCTTCAGAAACACTTTGCTAGGGTTGCAGCTTATACTGGGCCACGTGCTTCACCTGCTCCATTATTTCAAAAAATGCAGATTCTTTCCATTTATAATATTAATACATTTCAAAGATGTCCTTTTATTTTCAAAACTCAGATGAGTATGAGTGCTCTTTCAAGTCACTTTATATCTTACTTTCATAGTAATTCTGAGATCCATTCACATTCGACTAGGCAATCAACTAAACTTCATTTAAGAAGAAGTCAGTTTTCTGTTAGATTTCACGGAGCTCAGTTACTCTCATTTGTTGAGATCTTCACTTTGATTGGATTTTTATAAACACAATTTGAATACTATGTTAACATCTGTTAGTTTTGTTGTTTTGGGTGTTTTTTTTTTTTTGTATTGTATATGTGTTAAAATGTGGTTTTCCTTGGTGGAGGTCTTGGATAAGCCTGGTCGGTTTTATCTCCACCAGTACACTGTTGATATTACATACGCTGTGTGCTGTGTTTTAATAAAAAGAAAAAATAAATAAAAAGTGCAATTTCACTATACTCTCAGCAGTAGATCAGACAGCATCGATACATCCTTTCCAAACTGTTCTAACAGATCTTTTCTATATTAAAACAGCCATAGTCAGACTATTACCACAGCTGCACAAAGGTCAGCATTGTGTAACCCTCTTCACACAATCCCATAGCAATAAAGTGCTAAGGAACAAATTTTATATTCTAATTGTCTAATTAAAACAAAAAAATCTGATCAAACTGGCAATGAATGAAAGTAAGGCTTTGTGAGTGCAGACAAGGCAGGAAAGCGTGGAATTAAGCCTTTGGTGAAAGTAGCGTTAAAAGAGGGTTTGAAAAGGGGTCATCAGGAAAGCTTACACATCACTAAGGCAAAGCTAAGTTTAGCTACGTTAGCTATAAGGAGCAGTTACAAGTGAAGGTCCCTGTTTGGAAACAACATAAAACAGCCAATTACAAAAGAAGCAAGAAAATAACAGTAATCGCTGCGGCAATCCCATTTCATTACGATAATAACTACTGTACCACCAACCCAACAGGTGTGTCATTTTCCAACAGCGACCACCTACAACATGGACACTAGCAAGATTAACGTTAGCATATCAACCAGGAACATAATATTAATGCCAGACTAATATTGCTACATAAACAGGTAACGTTAGCAATATTATTAAGTCTTAACCCAAGCAATAATAATTGCATTATTTGGTTTGGCAAACACTGGCCTTCAAGCTACCTGGCTAAAATTAGCTTCCTTGAGAGTACGAGAGTATTAAATGTGGCTAGTGCGTTAGCATTAGCCAAGAAGCTAAGGGATAGATTTGAATATCACAACCATTTTTCGTTACTCCGCCTCCAAACAACAAATAACAAGGAAATGTAGAAATATTTTCCCATACCAGAGTCCGTCATCACCCTAGACATCTCCCTGCTACGCTGCCATACATTCTGTGCACAAGAGCAACGTCCAGTGCTCAGATCTGCCCATGCTAAAACGTTACAGAGAGGAAGAGGAGGAGGAGTTTACCTTCTGCTACAAAAGAGGAGGCTGAAAAACTACAACACCCGCCAGGCATAAAACTGTTAGATAAAATGTTCTTGCGTTTCAAGATTAATACATTGTGCAAACAACCCTTTTATTTGCACAACTGACAAATATTTGAGGAGCAAATAAGGCCACAGCCTATTAAAAATGCATTGGGTAACTTGATGAAAAATGTTATCTATTCTTTTTTATGTGAACATCATGCTTGTGTGTTTAGTTTGTACATAATTATGAGCACTTTCATACAGACAACCCAGACAACATTTTATAATACCTGATACAAGTTTTGAATGATAACTTCTGAGCCCCAGCACTGAAAGACCTGACTCAGATGTGATGTGGTTATTTAATTTTTCAGCATAACTGGCTTCCACCTTGAACATGTGTACTAATAAAGCTGGGGAATTTTATTCCAGTTTGTCCAAAAAAAAAAAAAAAANAAAAAAAAAAAAAAAGAAGAAAAACTCTCCACATTGTTGTCATTGTTTTAGGACAAACAGCTAAACAGCTAAAGCCTTTTTCATGTGTAGGAGGAAGCACGAGTCTGAGGGCGCCAAATCAAGTGAGTACTGGTAAGGTGAGCACTGAAGGAACTAGTTCAAAGTCAGAGTCATTGATTGAAGCCATGGAGACACCTGACATGTGTGTGTGTGTGTGTGTGTGTGTGTGTGTGTGTGCAAGTGCATAGCACACATTAACAAAAATTTAAAAGTTCTAGAGGGACCCAGTACCTCTGGGTCCCTCTAGAACCTTTAAATTATTATCACCTAGCTGAAACTGATGCAGATGATCTGTAAAAACAGTGAGTTGTATGTCAGGCTGAGAACTTATCAGTCAACCCTTGTATATGTCCATAAAAAAATAGTATGTTGCTCTATATGCAAGCATACTGCACAATACTACATGAAATCTGTATAAAAGTGGCAACAATCATGCAAGACAAAACACACAAATGTATTTACATTTGTAAATGCACAACTATAAAGTTGTGCATTTTACAATTTGACTTTTATGTATTTCTTTACACATTTATTTGGATTTTTACATTTGGTAATCAAGTGCATGAATCCTTGTATGTATTAACTGCAGTCAAAGGAAGTGATTGCAAAACTGGGCCTCATGTTATGAAGCAAGCCTTTGATGTAGGCTTTTATCAGTGTGAGGACATCTGTGCTGAGGAGTGCAAGAGCAAACACCAAAGAGATAAAAATGAACAACAGTCCTGCTGCAGATTGAATGCAGGGTACTGTGTATCTTTCCTAATTGGGTTATGCCTGTAGGAAACTGAAAGGCTGATTATAGTTTCTACAATAATAAGATAGCAATACCTGTTTTCTTGTGCTGGTTGAGTATAGTGCGTGTTGTGCCGAGGGGTGTAAGGGCCTGTTTAACAACTCCTTCGCCTCCAGTAGGTTTATGATACTTGCTGACCCATTCAAACTTTGGTACCTGTGAAGGAGTCTTACAAACATCTGAAGAAAGACAGAGAAAGCAAAAGAATTGGATGAAATTTAAGGATGATCCCAGCATTGTGTGAAAGTAAAGAGAGAATACAACAGTTTGCAAAAAGTCTAATCTGAACTGAAAAACTGAAAAAAAAAAACCTTCTGTTTTTATGCAGACTCATTTTCAGAAACAAGTAGAGGTAACTGCGACTGCAATACTGAGAAGAAACGAGTCTGAGCTCAACAACAGTGAACAACAGTAGAAAAAATAAAGCTTGTGCCAGCATTGACTCTGCTGGTGTTAAACAAAGCATATCAATTTTGACTGCATTCTACTTCCTTCTCTTACATACATATAATGTACTGGATTCCAAGAAGTTATTTGCAAATTCAGCTTGACTGCTTTCAACGAGACCACAAGTTTCAGGTGCTGCAGTACACTGAAAAGATTTTGCTTTTTTTTTTTTATCTGCTTACCTTGACCATTTCTCACACTCTTCCCTTTAACAACCACCACAGGTGCCAAGTTATTAAAACTTTCCATCACTGGTATCCCTCAATAGGTTAACAGCCCTTGTAGCTCCTCTTAGAGTACCGCAAAAAGTAATGCAAGCAACATATGAGTCTTTGCCCATCCTCAAATGTGGTTTCCACTGTGTAAACTAGAGAGTCAGTGCCAGAAGTGACAAGTTCCTGCCAAAGTAGAGTGCATGTCAGCCTTTCGTGCGGCAAAATTGATTCTGCTGAGCAAGACTGACAAAGTAAAAAAAAACTTGTTTAAAAAAAAAACATTTGAAAGAGGAAGTAAAAGGTCCCTTTTAAACAGTTTTCATCTTGTCCTTTTTTCACAAAAATTTTGCTGTAGCAGAAACAAATGAAACCGAGCAGATCATCTGAACTGCACCCATTCTTCTTCTTCCCCCCTCTCTTTCTCTGTCAGCCATGCATCACATACTGACAGACGAAGCAACATCGCTAGTTCTGCATTTCTAAATCTGGTTTAACTTGTAGTCCACAGTCGACCTCAATCAACATGGTCTCATAAATTTCTTTTTTTTTTTTTTTTTTTTTAATAACTGACTTTCCAGTAACTCAATATCCAATTTAAAGACAATAGTGTGAGTATGAGTATTTTATGTCGTGGCACATATTGTTACATGCAAGCAAAATTGAGAGTTTGACTGGCTAAACTGGTTTCCTTCAGGAGGAGATATTTGCATTTCCTCAGTGCCTGCTACTCATTTCCCTGCCAAAACAAAATACACTTAAAACATCAATGACTTAACAGAGAAAAAAGTGTTCAGCAAAAGTATGTACAAGATTTAGACTCAGTATTTATGCTATTATCCTCCCAAATAAGCAACCAAAACTCCCACTCTCAAATCAAATTCAGGGACTTTAAAACCACTACCTTGCCCAAAACACACCATTTTGCTTAATTATTATATCATGCCAAGAAGTCAGTGAATTTTTTTTTTATTTTTTTTTTATCCTTTATAAAACTCATACTAGTAAATGTTTCAGGAGGTGTACTCTGTTTTGTTTTTTCACAGATTTTCTAATATTTTCCCTTTGGAGACTGAAATAAAAGCCATGACTTGATGTAAACCGATTACATAGAAATCTGAGGCCTGACTTACCACTCCAGGCTCTGTTGACCTTGCTGAGAAAGAGACGTGAGTGGGAGCCAAAAGGTAGTCTAAGTTCTAACTCCTCCTGCTGGTAGCTTACTTTCACTCTGGTATCTGCACCTACAGACAAACACAACAACAAAGCTAATTGTGATGTTCAGTTTCATGATGCTGATCAGTGATGTAGCATATTGTGGATAAGCTGCGATGGAAATGAAGACAACTCACCCACAACTGCAAGTTCCTCTGGTGAAGAAACTAAGGGGATTGCAACATGAGAAATACATAAGGCCATTTAAGAGGAAATACGATCCCAAGTCATTATTTCAGTAGAAGCAGCTGAATAGAATTATCCCAGTCTTTTATGATTATGAAAGCTGCTTGCTTACCTTCCACAACAGAAAAGTCAAGGGAGATGGGTATGATGTCCTCCAGCGACACATCATCAGCTGTAATAGCCATCCTTCTATGGCTGTAAATAAATATTCTACAAAAAAAGATTAAACATTACACAATTCAGCTTTTAACTAAAAACAGTCATTCTGAGTGAACAATGGAGTCAGACACTGTAAAAGAAACATTTGTTCAAATAATGCAAGGAACGCAGTTCTTGTTACTGGGTCAGACAGATAGTGATGCAACTCTATGGTAATCTTCAAGGCCCTGGTTTTGCGTTGTCCCCTCAATCCCCCTCCAAATAGAATTGTCTGTTTAATAGACAACTGGTTTAACTTCCTGGTCTATATGCCCACTTGGAAAACATAACCCAAAAATGTTATTTTCAGTGGCAAAAAGGCTGTAAAAATTTAATAAAAATCTGTCTCTTAAATAAAGATATTCCAGCCACAAAATGTGATTAACCCCTACCTTTATATAGATATAAACAGGACTCACGCATGTTCTTTTGTAGACTCCACCAATCCCAGCAGTCTGCTTTCTGTGATATTATCAAAGAGGATATCACTTTGGACAGCATGTTTACGGCTTAGTTAAGGACATTTTGCATTCATCAAGTGAAGCCACATAATAACACGATTGTAAATTTTATGTACAATTTGTTACTTTTCCATTTGTTTCAACGAAGTGTGACTGTTCCGAGCAATTACAACGCTGCAGCTAGTGATTGTGAAACAATGCTGCCATCTTGTGGATGAAACGTCTTAATGCAGCAGTTGGACCAAGTCCCACATAAAGTCACGCCCGACTAAACGTGTTGTAATAGTGAAAGATTAAGTTTTTAGTGCACGATCACGACGAAATAACACCGTAAATCAACTCTCTAGATATTTTTTTTCAAAGAGATACCAACAATGTAGCTGAGCCTCATTTTTATAGGCCTTACCTCAGGCTCCGATAATCTGGAATGAACTTTAAAATGTGTCGAGTTAGTTCAGATAACTTTTTTGAACTGCGTAAATTGTAAAGGATACTATAACGCAATTTTCGTCCTTTCCCAAAGTTTCTTGAATAGCGACGGACTGGTCCATGTTGAAAGTGTTTACTTCTGTTCCAACTTCTGCTTCACTCTTTACTTTCAGACCTTCGAGCGCTTTTCGGGACTTCTTTCTTTTTCAAACAAAGTGCACAAGCAGTAGCAGCAGCAGAGACCATGCAGTGATTCTCTGCAGTCCAACATTTCTATCCAGATGTTTTCTCCTTCCACTGCTGTCCAGCCCGATCAGGGCTGCCACGCACTGACTCAGGATGGCTATGTGGACCCCGGAATGACGTCACATCTGGGCTGTCATCGGCTCAATTTGATTTTGGATTAGGCCTCGGGCTGCTGAACCCTTAAAGGATCAAGCCTGCAGTAGAGCCTTATGTTGACTTCTGCAAGTGATATCAAACATATCACCTTTTTTTTTTTTTTTTTTTTTTTTTTTTTTTTTTTTTTTTTTTTTTT
>VXCM01000424.1:27040-80262 GCA_014773175.1 Lucifuga dentata
TTTTTTTTTTTTTTGTTTGTTTTGTTTTAATCATTGTAACTGACTTATAATAGAGCTGATTTTCTCCCCTAAACACCAAAAGTAACAAGTTTTGTTAGGCAATATCTAGAACAGTTCTGTCCAGAATGACAATTTTGCAGGTGTTTAGCAGTCATACAGGGAAAATGATTTCTGAACACTAATCACAGTATAATTTAATTTTACTACCTTGTCTTTGCCAGCACTGACTATTGCCCTCTTTACTACTGTTCCAAGTAAAAGCTGTTTAAAGAAGAAAACATAGGAAACCAGTTTAACTGAAAGGATAAATCCTGTTAATATAAAGCACAGTTCAATCAAACACTGCATTGTAAAACTTTATATACTATTTACTACATCATGAAATATTTGAGATGTACAGTATGCATATTTTGAATACAGTGGTATGTTTTGGACAAATTCGTAGCCATTCTGTGACATTTTGTGTCCATTGTGGCCCACACAAAAGTCCTCCAGGGCTTTTTATGGAGCTGTCTGTTGGAGCTGTTGTAAAGGGGCCCAGGGAACGGCCGACTGGATGCGTATAAATTTCAATTTTATCTCATTGGAAACATTCTCAGTTTGAGCATTAGTAAAACTCCATGTCATGTCCATTAATCAGTTAACTTGACAGTTAACTGATTAGTGGACATGTCTGATGCTGATACCAGATGAGATGAAAATGGATTGGACTACACATTCTCAAAAGGCTCCTCAAGCTCCATGTTCAGCCCAAATCCACAGACTGATGGGATTGAGATGTCAGACTGAAACAGACTGAAGCCTGTAGGTGATGTGGTGTCATTATAGTGGGCCTTCATCTGCATATCTAATTCTAAACTGAGAGGTCAGGATGAAGCATCCCCTTTCTAAAAATGCTGATAGTTGTTTTTAGTTTTAATAAAGACATATGATTAATATATTTATTTTATTTTCAGGCACAATCATATTTTTTTCAATACACAAAGAGTAAAATAAATTGACACTATTCCTGGGATATCATAGCTGTTAGCATGATTTCATGTTACATTTACATGACACACTTTTACCATAAAATAAAATTAATGAACCAAACAGATAGTCATCTCATGATTCACAAAGAGAGAGAGAGAGAGAGAGAGAGAGAGAGAAATAGCCAAAGTACTCAACTGCACATTGCATATGGTTTCATCTGCAGGAACACTTCAGCAAACCTTCACTCACACCTGGTAACAGCTCGGCTGATTTGTTTTTCATAAAGTGCATACAGAGTCATAGCTGCTTTATTCTCACAATGGCTTGTAATAATGATAATTCAAGAAAAGGCTTTGACCATAGAATATTTATAAATAGGTAGCAGTCACATAGAGACTCATCCAAAATGAACAGTTATCTAAAGTCATAACCAGTTTGAAATGGAAAACCACAAAAGGAATCTGTTCTTGTATACAGCTGACATGTCTTACAGAAAACATTACAGCTTTAAACTAGATTTTTCTCACAGCAGGCATTTCTACTTGTTAAATACAACTGTATAGATTCCATTTAGGCATCCCAGTGCTCTGGGCCTTATTGTGTATACTGGTTCACTGGTATAGCTTACTTGTGCAAATAAATGGACTAAAGCCATCTCTGGATTTGTTTGTTGTTGCCATGATAACTCAAAATACCCAGTAAGAGAAAGGTCTATTCGAGAACAGTAAGACAAGCAATCATTATGGCTGAAAACAATGACAAAGTATTATTTCTTGAAACTTAGCAGAGAATAGACATCTTTAGTTTTTTAATGTATTATTTTTCTTAAAGGTGATTTACACCTTGAAGTTATGCATTTGATATCTGAAGTTTATATTCATATAGAGTATATTTTAAATACTATTCAAAGTAATTTATTATTGGTCTCTTAAACCAGAAGTTTAAAAAAATAAAATAAAATAAAATTGGGCAATGTCATCCAAAACAGAAAGAAACAAATCAATTACACAATGTAACTAAAGCTTAACAAAATCACACACATATATACAGACGTGACATATAAAAACACCAGCTTGATAAACAGGTGCAGATAAAGTAACTTCTATAAGCTTTTATTTGGGATGAATGGGAGTGAACCACTGTGGTTTCTGAATGACCTGCACAGTGGCTCAGCAATGCCCTGCTCAGTCACTCAACGTGTTATCAGCAAACTGATACCAAGCAAACAAAGTAACAATGCAATCACTTCTGTGTGAAGATAAGGACCTCTTGTGGCAAAGGAAGGAAGATTCGTCTTGCCATTCAGCCATAGGCAGGAGATTTTGGTGGCATTGCAGCACTCAAGATGGCATGTTGTGGAACTGGGTTCGCATGCAGGTTTTCCAGAACAGTTAGTGGTGCAACCTGCTGTCCATTGCACCTTGGTATCTGTGGTGTCCTTTTTGAGCTGCAGAGACATTGGTACGGGTGAGAAGAAAGCAGTTCGGGACCTATAAAAGGCTGAAAGTCTAAATGTGAGGTTACAGGGGGAATCTACAGGTTTTGCACATCAAATTTGGTTTATTGGTCATGAGGAGCACTATTTAGCATGTGAACAAAACTAGGCTTTTGTGGCTACAGAGGATGCTATGCAAAGTCAGGGAACTGACCCTTATGACATCACAAGAGTCACTTTTTTGTCAGTGATGAAGACGAAAGACCATTTCTAGAACTTTTTAGCGAATTCATCCCCACCCAATTTGTAAGCCTGACTTCATTTTCAAACTTGTTTTTCAGCACTGACACAAAGTAACCCTTGTAATCATGTGAGAGTCAGTTTCCCTGTCTTTTCACAGTACCCTCGACATCCGCAAAGGCCTTTATACAATCCTAGAGTCCCGTACATTGCTTAAGTATCAAAATTGTATGCCTCAACCTGGAAGAGCAAAGAGTCTGCAGATTTAAAGTACAACCAAAGCTAAACCAGTTAAATTTGATGAATATCTCTTCCTCTTTGTTTGAATTAGTTAGTAAGATCAGTAAGATCAGTTAGTAAGATCTGATTTTACTAACGATCAGTAAGATCGTTAGTAAAATTCAGCACAGGGTTTGAAACACTAGATTTAAATGAAACAAACCAAATTCTGTGGTAAATTAGAGATATACTGTGGTATTAAATGATGCTATGATTACATGAAGTTACTAGTAGTTTTTGTTAACATTTGGGGCATCTTTTCTTGTGTTTGGCATTTCTTACCTGACAGTGAAGCTGTGAGGAACTACAGCTTTGCAGTGGAGCACTGCTAAACCCTTTGTAGCAGTCTGCCTTGTCATTACATGTACCCTGATGACATTTATTTGCCTCAAAAAAGAAAACAGAAACAAAAGATGATACTAATCTCATAGCAAACTTAGCTTACACTGTTTTTTCAATGCCACAAATGGATCATATGTCAATAAAGTCAAAAGCAGAAAGTTTTAAGCCACTAAAACATACAGATTCTGATGCATGCACATGCAGGCACGCACGCACACACACACACACACACACACACACACACACACACACACACACACACACACACACANCACACACACACACATTGTTGTCCTTACATTGTCTGTAGTTGTTTGGGGTTCGGTGGTAGCTGCTGTGGTGACCCTCTGAGTAGTTGATGTAGTCACTGAGAGGGAAGATGATGAAAATAACAAGGGATTGGAAACTCAAGACTATAGTGCCTGAAAATATTTTGTGCCTCCTTAAAATTGTTTGGAAAAACAGCTTGGGATGATACAATAAATAAATCAATTGTACGAGCAAAAAGGTAGGGATGATGAATGGGTCTGTCAACCTGTTGTTGTTGTTGTTGTTGTTGTTGTAGTTGTAGTCGTCATCATCATGGATGCAAAAGTGCTATTGAGGCAGCCAGTAGAATTGCAGCACTCCATGGAACAGTTGGTATAAGAGGCATTGAAACAGCTTTCAGCACAGGAATCGTTGCAGCTAACAGTGTAGTAAATGTCCGTCTGCCTGATCAGCTGGCACATTACAGAGTGATAACATTTAGAATACATTTTAATAAAGTGCATAAAACTGAATAATTTTTAAATAAGATAATATGACGAAACTTCATTGATTGCTGCAGCACTAAAATAATAGAATATAGAATTGAAGTAAGCATAAGATGTGTATATAAAAGTAAACATTCATAATATAAAGACTAGGCAAAAGTATTATCATTGGGAATTATATAATGTAGACTGTAAAAGTATTTTAGTTACTGAATGATACCACTCAAAGTCCCAAATTTTTATTTAATGTACAATCCGAGCATGTAACATATGTGAAACATGTAAAATTTGTTGTACATTTAGGTATATGTATGTTGTATGCTGTAATTTGTTCCTACCTGACAATAGCCAAGACCAGCGGCACATGAGGTGTCATTCTGACTGTTGTACATAGTGTAACAATCTGTTTTGTTACAAGTGAATGAAGGGCAGGATATCTGTGTTTGAGAGAGGGGGATGATGTAATGAACGCAAAAGGGTGAAGTGATGAGGAAGAGGAAGCAATTAGCAAACGGAAATAAATAGACAACAATAACACAATTAATATTTCTCTGAAATAGGTAGGACTTACCATACTCATTGAGGTAGCATTACCACCACCTACCAGCCAAAAGGACAGGTGTCATATCAGGTGTCAGTAATGAGGACAGACTTTTAACACATTGACACAGTAGTTGTCTTCTATTTTCATAAGAAAAAAAAACCCAACTAGAAAGTTTTACCTCACTGTCCATCATTACTCAGTAAAACACAACATACCAGATGATCCACTGGCCATGGTTGCTGTCATTCCACTGCTTGAGTTCCAGGAACCAGATCCTGAAGAGGTTGCCATGGAAGCTGTTGCCATGGTGGAGTTGTATTGGCTCATGGCCGATGAAACTGCTGTTGAGGTAGAGGTGGTAGAAGCTGAAGTTGAAGAATTGGATTGGGGAGTGCTTCCAAAGGTGGTGATGGTAGTTGATGAGCCTCCAGACATGGTGGTAGTGATGGTGGACTGGGTGGTGTTAGTGGCCGAACTTCCAGACATGTTTGTAGAGGCTGTAGAGCCTGTGGTAGTGAAAGTGGAGGATTGGGTGGGAGTGGCGGAAAATGCAGTGGAGTTCCCTGTAGATGACGGTGACGTTGTATTCTGGCCTGACACTAACATGGATGGCAGAAGTAGTCCAAAAAGGAGGATGAGCAGGATACCTGTGCCGCCAGATATTTGGGAAACAATATTTTAGTGTATAAAAGCCACAATACACTTTAGTTTAAACCATTAAATAAACACTGAAATATATATATATATATATATTTTCCCATTAAAAATAACATTAGTTGCAAGGAATTAGGCATGTTTGATACTACAATAGTATGCTGATAATAAGTTGTAGGTGTATGTGTGTGTACATGGGTGTAGTGTTGGTGCGCTGTAGCCATGCCAGCATATACGTGTCATCATTCTGTTAATGAGAGAAGCACAGTATGACATCTTTGCTTTTCATGTGGGACAGTGACAGGGGAGTCCCATATTCTCTATGTTTTGTTGCAAGCATTTATTTCAGGTGCCTGATTTGGGAATATGAATATTATCCTTTTTGAGTATTTTTTTAAATTATTATTATTATTTTTATCTATTACATTACTTACACGGCACAGCACGTTGTATTGCTGTAGACTTCATGTGTGGCACAATAGTAATGTGAAATGCTTTGACTAACAGGCATGTTATAATGACACAGAAAAGTGGCCTAGTGGTTAGAGAGGCTACTTCATAACTAAAAGAGCACAGGTTTCCATCAATGTAGCTTGCTGAGTTGTAATTGTAAGCCATTATTTTAATTGTGAGCCATTCTGCATATGTGTGTTTAAGAATGTTTCTCTTTGAAAAGTTGCATTGATGGATTCTGACTATATTAGAAATCTCAGACTGACCAGTTAAGTAACCACCTACAGGAATTATGAACAAAAACACTCACTTGTATCTGCTGCATTTATACTTTTGTTGGAGGCCATTATCAAGTTGGCCAAAAGGGAGAGTTCTGTGTCCACTCTGTAACGATATCCATAAAATCCATGTTTTGTAAAACAATGTTAAAGGTTAAAGGTTGAACATACAGGGTTAACCATGATCAGTTAACACAAATGAACAGCTGCCAGTTCTGCTGTAAATGTTTTGCATCGACAAAACAACAAATATTAGATTGCAGAATTATTGACAAGAAATAAACTTTCATTTGTGTACTGACATTAGGTCTGTATGGTGGATGGTAGACACAATTCAAGCAGTTTCCACATGTCAATCTAACTTACAACCACATTCATTGCAACCCACCTGCTCTTTTGTTCTGTGGGAGCAGCGTCATCTGTTTTCTCCTCTGTTAACAATAATCTAATTGTTCTGATGAAACTGATCTGATAATTGTTTAGGTTAGTCACCAGAAGTGGAGGAACTAACATTCAAAGCTGGATTTCAATTAAAATTCATCAAATTAGTAATATCTGGAACAAAAGTTAATCTTGGTCACAGCAAAACATTTGAATTTTAACTATGATAACCAATTTTGGCTATGGTCACATTCCCTGAAATATTAGTTCTCTGTCATAACACATAGTTATATCATAATATATCCTATCATTATGTCTCTCTCTGTCATGGTTCATGTGAACACAATTAAAATGTGTTTGTTCCGTGGCCAGTCCCCCTGGGAGCATTGCTAAGCTGTATGGCTTGTTTTTTCCCCTCTCCCTTGGATCCCAGCTCAACCTCCTTTGGGTTCTACACCCTGGAAACTGGGTAACAACTGTAGCCATTTTAACATCCATCCAAAATATGACTTTTAAATAGAAATATGAAAGTTTAAATCTCTTTTTGGATATAATATTTCCTACAGGGTGTATGCAAGAGGTGCATCCAGGTGCTAAATTCTTGTGCTGAGATAATTAGGCCAACATTTTATATATTCATATAAACTTAAAATGTCTTTTTTCCCATTATGTTCTGCTGGTGACTCATGTAAAATTTGAATTATATGATATTTAAAATCAAAATTGTTGGCAATGTTATTTAAATTATCCAGAAATATCAGAAAATGCTATAAAACAGATAATATTTCTGATTGTAATTTGGATGTAAAAAGACTGTATGTTTTTAAAGGAACTAATGCTATAAGATGAAAACCTGACAGTGTTTTGTAATCAGCCAACCTGGAATATTTTTAGAGATAGTCACAATTAATTGTTTTTGAGAAACATGTACGGATGTAAACTGTATGGATAAAATGAACATTCTCTTATCAGCTCTATAAATATTTCAGTCATTCCACAACATATTTATATTTTTAGTTTTCACAGAAATTTTTTTACAGATTCAAGGAAATATACATTTTAATCAGATCAATGAATAAATATAACTCATATTCATCCAAATGATTATCGTTGACTGATTACTTAAAAAAAATAGACTTTGATTAGCATTTGCATAATGAAAAAAAAACAAAAAACAAACATTCTTCTGTTGGCCTCAGCGACCTCAATATACACTGTTGGCCTCAGTTGACCTCAATATACACTGTTATTGACCTGCATCACCCTATGATTCCCATTACACAAATTTCAAACCTTTTCTATAGCTTAACAAAACTCATGCACAAAATATCCATCATTTATCATCAATATATTTCTATAAAAGTCCACTCACCTTTGGTGCAGTATTAGTAGAGTTTCCAGGGTTTGCGTCAGCTGTGGTTGAAGTGAATGAGCTCTTTCTTTGTGTTTTTCTCCCTCTGTCTTCCTACCTCCTCTTCTTGCTGCTGACAGCTCTCTAGTGGCAACCTAATAAGCAGGAACTCTCACCTGCACTCTTCAACTACTGTGAAAGGAGGAGACTGATTGCTGTTACTGGGTGGTAAGGGATTCCCATGAATTGGAATACTTCAGAGCTGGCCAAAAGTATCGCACTCCCCTGTATTTTTGTGCAAACTTTACCAAAGTACCACTCCAAATATGACAAAATTAATTTATTGGTGTTTTACAAGTAGTTGAGTATTCATTCAGAATATTCAACTATTCTTTANCAAAATTAATTTATTGGTGTTTTACAAGTAGTTGAGTATTCATTCAGAATATTCAACTATTCTTTAAATGTAGAGTTCAGAGTATGACTACAATATTTCTACAAGACAGTGAAAACATGCGAAAATCATTTGCTCTGACCCTACCTCAAAAAAGATGCAATACATTGCACTGCAATACATTACTGTTTGATCTCTACTAGTAATATTGGTATTCTTCTTCAAATCTTAACAATATGTCAAAAATGTCTTCCTACTTACTGTAACACTATTAAGAACTATTTTTTTTTTTTTTTCAGTTGGTACTTACTCTAACACACTAATTTTTTTTATTTTTTTTTTATTTTTTTTGGTGTTTGGAACTGTATTTTAACTCAGAAAGAAAAGTTTACACAAAAATACAGGGGGTGCAACACTTTTGGCCAGCGCTGTATTCCAGAAGAAAAATTTTTGAGTATGACTGAACAAGTTTACATGCATGAAAATAACCAGGATTAATTGTGCACATGAATTTAACTATGAATGCTGATGAGTTTTGATAAAGGCAACAGAAATCAAAATACCAGCTTAAAGCTGAATATAATACAATCACTCATTACATTTATAAGAAATTAAATTATATGCTTTAAGCCACCTTATCTTGTTCAGCTATCCCAAAATTTCTTTTAATACCACCAATGTATTAAGAAAACAAGATATTACATTGCAATTCATTGCCATGTTTGGTTGCTTTTGAGGAAGGTTAATTAAATGTGTACACCCAGCAGTTAAAGATTTACCAAAATAAGCGAATGGATTAAGCCTTTCTTGTCCATAAGGGCAGGGATGAGATTTCAGTGGCCTCCAGGGTGACTGTATAGGAAACCTTTTGGTTTCGGTTCAGCACAATGTGAAATCAAACCCCTTCTCTCAGCCAGCCATAAAGCCCTTGTGACTACAATTACCTCTTTGTGGCCTAAAGAATGCAGAATTCTTGGATTCAACACAAAAGGAACTTGCGCAACTCAGGTGACAGAAGTCCTTCCTTTTTCATCACAGCTGCATATTTGTATGGGATGAAACCTGTGAAATTGTGTTTGGAAGATATGGTTTCAAAGGCATTGTTCAGTTTTATTCACACTGTGCCAGAAATGCATAGATCTTTTGAGGTTTATTACCATCAAAACTGGGAAGATAAATCAATACTGGGTTAATTCTTAGGGCTATTTGAACACTGCAATGTTATATTATTTATTATCTAGAGGGCAATATATATTAAATAAGCTGGTTGCATATTCATTAACCTGAGATCATCTTAAAGCAACATCCTGTTACATTGTGTCCCCAGCATGTATTGGAGCATTTAGAGCTGATTGTGAAGTGGCTTGGATGAGGACTGTAAAATGAATTATGAAACCTGGTAGTGACCTAAAGAAATAGATTGCACAAGTAACTGAAATTAGTTTCCTCTGCAGCATGTCAGGGCACACCCTTAGGGATAGGGTGAGGAGCTTGGACATCAGGAGGGAGCTCAGAATTGTGCCACAGCTTGTTCGTGTTGAAAGGAGCCAAATGAGGTGGTTGAGGAGTGGTTCTGGCATCTAATTTGGTTGCTTCCTGGAGAGATATTCTGGGCAAAGCTATCTGGGGTGAGACTACAAGGCTGACCAGAATATGCTGATGGGATTATATAACCCATCTGACCTAGGAATGTCTTGGCATCTCCTAGGAAAAGCAAAAGGATGTGACTAGATAGAAAGATATCTGGGCTTCTTTGCTTAGCCTGCTGCCTGCTCAAACGTGGTTATTAAAGCAAAATTAGAATAAAGTAATAGAAAATAAAACCATGTTTCTACAACCCACTTTCTGTGTCAGAAAATGCTTTGATATTTTTTTTTCTTTTTTTTTTTCTGAATGAGCAATAAAATGATTTTCAAAAACAGGATGTTAAATTCATTTTCAGATTTTTTTTTCAGAATTGGAAATCCAATGAATGGAAGGTACACAGACCCACATACACACACAGGAACTGTATGTAATTTGCATTTGATTATTATTATACAGCCATAACAAGTTTTGGAAGAATTATAATATTTGTTTGACAGCTCACAGGTTGCAAACTCATAGTAAAATAAGGTACCATATGCACTTGTGGCATAAGAGACAGCATTATGTGACACTGATTTTCATTTGCATGTTTCTCTCTCTCTCTCTCTCTCTCTCTCTCTCTCTTTCTCTCTCTCTCTCACTCTCTGTATGTGTGTGTGTGTGTGTGTGTGTGTGTGTGTGTGTGCTTGCTCCCTAAAATTCAATGAAAGAGTTCTCTGTATCTATTATAAGAACATATTATCCATGATGAGCCTTTCAAAGTCCCCTTGAAAGCAGTCATACACACACATCAACCAAAATAGTCACGCACACACACACACACACACACACACACACACACACACACACACACACACACCTAAACAGAGGCTTATGGTGTAAAGCCTGCATGCCTTCAGGTTATATGCCTAGTCACACACAGCAGTTACCTAGGTATTACCATAAGGTCATACCCAGGTAGGTAGGTCCAGGGTTGGGTGTGGGAGACAAAGAGGGAGGTGTTTCTGGGACACTGGAACACACTGTTGAGCCTTCCCTGTGTTGTGGAAAGTGCACCTACCTGACACTTCTAAAGACTTTCCTTCTGTCATGCATTCAGTTTATAGCTACTTGTAGAGACATGATACTCTTTATCTGTTTGGTTTGATAATAAGTCTTCTAAATGATGATTGAAGAACTGAACAAGCCTTGACATTCAATTCAACAGCCATACAAGCTAGTAGGATCAGCCAAACTTAACCCAAGCAAATTCAGTATGGATATGTAACTTCTTAGTCAGTGATCTGCTATATTAGTAGTAGTAGTAGAAATAGTAAGATTTACAAGCTGAATACAGGTGCAAAAGCAGGAAACAATGCTTCCTGTGATGTACTTCAGCAGTTTCATGATGATGGCAGAGCCTGATATCCACTGCTGGACATGATGATGGATGAAGACATCATCTAACACGAGCCAAAGGAATGCTCACCAAACATTTTTGCACTGCCAGCTTTTAGTTCTTTGGAAAATGGCTTTTTGAACAGTGATGTCAAAAACCAAATCATGGAATGCAGCATAGGAACAGATTTGCATTGGAGTGAAATAAGATCAGCTAAGACAGGCCCTTTATATCCCCCATATTTAAATAAATAACGTTTGTGGCTCAGGCCTGAAGTCATCAAAAGAGACAGAAATTCTGACTTTGAACCTCCTTTCTTCCAACAGCGGTAGCTCTGTTTTGGATGTGGAACATTATTCACATTTTTACACATTTATAGATAAGGCTCAGTAGACCAAATTAAGCAACCTAGATGCAACTGGGCTGTGTAGCTGCATGACTAAGAAGATTAGATGAGATTTACCTACACAGCAGTCGTCAGTCACACTGTTCACACAGACTTGTTGACAACAGGTCACTGTGTTCTGTGGCTCATTGTAGAGAAACAGGAACTTGACATGGGAATTTTTTTTTGCCTCATCCATCAGTTAAGTGTCTGTCAGAGGTCAGTGTCCAGCTCTGTTTGTACAGTTTCCATTCTAAACTTGCACGTATAATTGTTTGTGTTTGAAGCCGTAGTGAGACAACATCCACCTATACATGATACACTTTTCTGAGAAGCCATAGGTCACAGTTTGGACAATAAGTACATTCTTTTTTTTCATCAAAATTTTATTACATTTTTTTTCTCCCACACACTCATAAAACACAATCAAATCAACCAGTAGCATAAATTCAACAATAACTACATTATTAATGTGAAGATCTATTACATTTAAGCTTATCTCTCTACTTTATGAGCTATAATGTTTAACTGCACTCTTTCCTCAACCAGAGTCCAACAATGTGAGGTCATCACGCTTTAACATGATGACATATATCCTTTGGACGGTATTTACATGGACATTCAAGAGGATACTGTGCACCTGCAGGTTCCTTTGGGTGAGTATATGACATCAAATTTGTCATTTGATTAGAAATTTAGATATCAATGACCAATGGCAATAAAAATAAAGGCTACATTGATTTTGGATGGCAGATATGCCCATATAATGCAATCAAATTCTTGCCACGGGAACGATGCGTTCCAGAGGACACACGCTACCAGATGAAACAACTTTCGGGTAAGGATATAACAAAATGACTTTTAAAATGATTTTTTTCAGATAGATTTTATTTCATTTTAATCCGTCCAAATTAACTAGCATTTTTATCATAAAATGAAAAAGTAAGTTTGCAAGGATAAATTGGTTTATGACACCAAAGCTGCAGCCTACTGTATACGTGTTGTACATCTCAGGTTGTGTATAAATACAGATGATGATGCGTTTAAGGTCATTTGTCAGGTTCTGAATATAAAGCGATCACAGCCGTACCAGGGAGTCCTGAACAAACAACTGCCCTTCATAAAAGACTGACCAAAACTGAGAAGGAGATACTGTCTCTTAAGACCAGGACAGCGTGTGAAAGGGCATCATGGGAAAGAAGGTTTGCAGAGCTGCAAAGGAGACAGGAGGAGCTATGCAATCAGGTGTGTGCGCACGTGTGTATTTGAGTTTGTGTTTGTGTCGAGCTCTTCATTAATGACAATTTCCCTTTTCCTCAGCTTGCCTCAGAAGCTGGAGTATTGGTGAAAATTGGGAGTTATGATGACCAAGGAGAGTCAGGAGTTGACAATGGAGAAATATTTGAGGAGTGCTCAGGTGACACTCATCTAGATTGACTTCTGAATATTTTATGCATGCCTTTGAATTAAATAATGATGTCAACAGCTATTCTGAAATTAACAGGCAGTACCTCCCAACCACTGGGGCAACACAGAGGGTCTGATACATCATTGGGACGAGACAGCAGTTTGTCAGACAGCCAGTTAACTTCATCGTCATTGCTGAGCTCCAGACCTGCCTCTGCCCTGTCTTCAGTCACTAGGTGCAACCTGCAATCTTCACTGGTCTGAAGATTTATTAAATAAAATGCTTTATTTCTTCTTCATTTAACACAAAAAATTAAGATATTAAGAATAAGAAGTTGGATATAAAATCACTTTCTATATGTCATATTACTTGTGGTCCTAAGTTGACAAGAAAAGTACCACTGGTAACAGATTGGCTTATATAAATTGCAAGAAAAGGGAAAGTTAGAAATTAGAAATCAAAAGAAAAAATTAACAAGTCAATCTTTCAATCTTGTAGATCTCTCTTGATTCCAAGCCAATGATCTGCAGATGAATCAGCTTGTAATCATTTGAGTGAATGCTTTATTTCTACTTCAATAGATATTTTCAATAGATACAATCATCAACATCAGTGTTGCCTCTCCCATATATAGTGGCATACATTTCACTGGAATTCCCAGGTGCAGAATAGCTGCATGTTCTCAACCATTTATCTAAAACATCTAAATC
Organism: Lucifuga dentata; assembly: GCA_014773175.1. Classification (NCBI taxonomy): domain Eukaryota; kingdom Metazoa; phylum Chordata; class Actinopteri; order Ophidiiformes; family Bythitidae; genus Lucifuga; species Lucifuga dentata. The sequence continues at coordinate 40,587 of VXCM01000424.1, forward strand.
TTTGGGCAGTTCCAAAAAGATATATCAATGATTTTCCTCAGCATATTACAAAATGCACAATATTTGTCCAAGAGAATTCTTGTCAATAATCATATCTTGTAGTTTTAGTTTTATACATTTGTCCAGTGTTGGCAAATATTATAACATTCAATTTACTGTCCCATTTTATTTGATATATCTTGTAATGTGTCCTTTAATACTGTTCTTTGGTAAGTTGTGAAGCAGTTTTAAAGTCCTTTAGTATACACTTACTCTGCTGTTTTGATCTTTATTGTATTAATCAAAATCTCCAAATCTGTATACCATGACGTTTGACCCCTATCCTCCTTCAGTGTGGGATCATGGAAAAACTCCCCAGGGCCGCACTGAGTTTTTGTTCCCTACTCCCCTATGGACCTCCAGCTGGGTCACCAGGTCAGAATCATGCTGCCCTCTGGACGAATCAGTACAGGAACAATCCGTTTCCTGGGCCACCTACAGGGGGAGCCAGACCTCCACCTTGGGGTGGAGCTGCAGACACCTGATCACGGCCTGCATGATGGTAGCCACAGGGGATACAGCTACTTTGGATGGTAACTGATCTCATTTCCTTACTATGTGAGCAAAACCGCAGGCAGCTTCTGGATGTGTCTCCGAATGTTCAGTCTGATATCAAGTGTTACATTAAGAAATGTGTAAGATTCCTCTGCCATTAACTTCTCTTTGATAACTTCAATATGGCCTTAAATAGGGAATTCAGAAGAATAAAGCACAAATTAAAAACATTTTAAATGTTTTCTGATGTGCCCATTCTTGCATTCATAAGTCACTGTGCAGTTTTGCACAGTACTTAATATATTTTAATGTTCTCTCTTCATTTAATGGCCTTTGTAATTCATCAACTGTTAAACTATGAATCATCATCATTAACCTTTAGTTTATTTAAAGGATCATTGAGGATTCTTATTTACGATGGTGTTAAGTGACTAAATAAATAAATAAATAAATAAATAAAATTAAAAAAAAATTGGCAAAATAAAAAGTGCTACATAAATAAAAGTTTTCATTAATCAGTTAATAAAATATTAGTTTTAAAAGCTTAAACATGACATTTTTTTTCAGGAAAGAAGCAGCAGAGAGCAGCAGTCAGACTTCAGAAGTTTAAAAGCAACTTCAATCATATTTAACAAGTTAGGGTATACGTGCTGCACAGGTATACTGTACCTGTAGGCAAGGGTTAAATGAAAAACATCATGAATGAAGGTGTTACTCCACAGTCCTTAGGCATCTCACAGTTACACAATACCAACAAATCCAAACTCTGAGCTGAATCTTGTGATCTCACAGTTGCTGAGCTGAATATGCAAATCTCAGGCTGAGGCTCAAATTACCACATTTAAGGTGTAACTTGTCATGCTTGAAAACGGTGCTATATTCAAGGCTTTTGTTCATTAACCCATGTAGTAAAACACAATAGGCTCATGAACTACTCTGAGTATTGTATGTGTAATCTTTGTGTACATTCTTATTTTCCTTTTCTTACAAATGTACTCATTTAAGTCAGAGAGGGTTTGATTTTAAACAAAAAAGTTACCTGTCATATTAATTCCTTTCTTTTTTATTTATATTTTCGTCCTGTTCAGCGAGCCTGGCTATGGTGCCTTTGTCCCATTCAGCAAACTCCTGATGGTCTGGGAATGATAAAAACGGAGACATACCATATCTCTTCGCCCCTTTCGAATGCATGAGAACTTCAAATAGACAAGAGAACCAGTTAAATGCAAAACAGCAGTTACTGACAAGGATATGAGCCAAGTGTTTGAACATTATAATGAGCTAAATTTCTTTATCAAAGCAAATACTTAAAAACCATACATGTAATGTGTGTCTTTTAAACTGCAAATAGACAGTTGTAACTGTTATTCACAATAAAACATTATAGCATTTCAACTAACATTGCTTCAGTTTTCTTCTCACTGTATACAAGACATTTGGTGGGGCTTGGAGTGTTGAGATAGTTGTGCTCGTATGCTCACAAAGTAAAGATACTGAAAATTCAGCAAAAATATGACATAATCTTACAAACTACTGGAGTGGAATCAAAAGGCCAGGCTTGCTTAGCTGGAACATTTTCAGAATAATGACTGCAGAACCTGTTGAGCAATAAGAAAATAAATTTTCCTTTCCTTGAGTGACAGACCCCAGCTTAGAGCAATTTTCACTCAACATGTGTAAATCCTTTCAGGCCATCTTCTTGTTTCATGTCTGTCAAACATGTCCGTCACTGTGTAAAGGTCAGATTGTGGTGGAATCTGACCTGGACTACCACTGAAAAATATGTGTGAAGGAAAACAGCAATAACAAATTTGTGAAACTAATTATTCCACTAAGACAGTCATCTCAATCTTCCAGACATGTTGCGACAATATGGAACAGACAATTTAAATCCCAAACTGAATTATTTCTGCTTTTCAAGAATGTTTCTGCAAATTATTCTTCTTAATACAGATTTATAATGAATTTGATCATTTTAGAAGATCAGATTTTGCAACAAAGAATGGTCATATTGGGTAAAACTTAAAGTGCAGTCACAACAGTCCTATGGCTGTCGTGTCAGAGAAAGGACAGCCAGCAGAGGGCGGGATATAATGTAGCCTCAAATTTCCAAAACACTTGAAAGAAACTCACGGTTAAGAAAAAAAATCAGCATCCAACAGTAACCTCAGAACAGCCACAAAGATAACACACACGCACAACACACTCACACACAAAGAGACCTTTATTCCTCAGACACTTGAATAACAAAATACAAGTTCCTGATTTGTTCAAGCTTGCAACCTGAGCTGTAGATAATTTAATTTATAAGACCCCAGGGCTCACCTTAAACACAGAGCTCTCCCTGATGTTTGTGAAAGAGATGAAGAGCAGACAGGTCTGTACATATAGGGCAGTTTGCTTTAGCTCATAATAAACTCTGACTTACCATTGACAAGACATATATTTACATATAAATAAAGAACTACAGATAGATTGATAGATGGAGTTTGTTATCACTAAGCTCTGTAATAACTGGTTCAGTAACACACATAATATCTGAAACATGTAAATCTTTTTATTTATAATGGTTTTATTTCTAATAAGATTTTATCCATACATATTCACAATGAATGTTTACATACATACCAAGTCTTCATTTTAGAAACCACTCATCTGTGTTCTAGAAAACCTAAGCCCACATTTTAACCATCTTATATTACCACTGAGGACAGACAGCCCAGCAAAAAAGAGACAATACAGTCTCTAGTCACACAATATCTCGGATCCACTTGCGTTACAGAAAAGCTTATCCTGAGAAAATGCTATGATGCTCATATTGCATTTCAAGAAAAGGGGTGTGGCACATATTTGTTTTGCTGGTGCTAAAGTTTGTCAGTTTCCTTGCTGGGTCAGAATGTAAATACTTTTCTGGAAGTGTCCTCTGCTGGAATGGCACCAAATGGATATACTGGTTGGTTAAATAATCTGCAGCTTCATTTTACACAGAGACATAATACAGAAAAATTTAAGTAAAAAGAATGAATAATACTTTATACAATGATTCTTTGTCAAAAGTAAATTAATTTTGGACAATGAAGACAATCATATTTGACACAATGTGCATCAACAGTCAAAACTCTAGAAATGTTTAAGTCTAGAGGAATTTTTCATCCAATACATGGACGACAAGGTCACATTTGACTACAATGTCATACAATGCATAATTCTGAACAGATTAAGATATCTTAATCTTTTATCCATGGAGAATCAATTTGCACTTCCCTATGAATACACAGTACATTGGATTTTTTTTAAATTTTTATAAAACAAAGCATAAGGGCACAACTATGGGTACCATAAAAGCTTCTGAAGAAATTCTTTGTCACTTAAGAGGAGAGACCTTTACTTAAGTTAAATTGAGGTCAACAGGATGAGGACATAAGAACATAATATTAAGAAAACAAAGTTATCATACACATCCCAGAATCATCAGAATATTCCTCCCTGAGTCTTCAGGTTGAGGATCTCTGCAGCCAGTTTCTCAGCATCCATCAATTGTGGGAACCTTTCCATAACTGTATCCACCTGATGAGGGTTGAAGATGGCTTGCAGCTTCTTGCGGATTTCCAACCTTTGTGCATCAAACGCAGAAGAGGATTTCTGTTGCTGGGCCCAGCCATGGTACTGATTGCCCTTATAAGAGCAGCAAGGGCCATGGGGGTGTGAGGAATGGATTGAGGTGGGGATACTAGAAGATGCCCTGGTCTGGGGCAGCATCTGAAATGGATCAGACCAGTATTTTTGCTGATGATGGTATACTCCACTATACTGAAAACAGGTGGGAAGACTGTTTTGGTGAGACATACTATGAGGGAACATATGAGGAGGGTAGGTATCATATTTGGGTTGACATGTGGTATCCAGATCCGAGTTACTGTGATATTGCCGATGATCTGTTAAGGAAACTATGTGAGAAAAGCACTTGGAAGATTGGATAGTATTTTTCTCTAAGTGCACTGAGGAGTAGCTGGGTCCAACCAGGGCACTTTGTTGTTGGGGCCTGAGTCTATGGGAGCTGCTGAGGCAATGAGAAATGTCAGAGTACTGGCTCTCATAAGAGCCAAGGCCCGAATCCAGGCACTCGTGCGAGATGCTGGAATAGCAGCAATTGGATATTGAGTGCGGCCCAGGCCACTCTTTCTGACACTGGCCTCCTGCCACAGAACAAGGTATATGATTCAGATTGTTTCTGGGTCCATCCCAGTATAGCAGTGTATTTTCACTATCCTGGGAGGCATGTAAGGCACTTTGCTGGTCTGTCATATGATCCATGTCAAACTCTGGAGTGTAGGATTGGGCAATAGCAGCAGGCCCAAGATTAGGCTGAAGGTGACTTGGTAATAATCTGGAATTTCTCTCCTCTTTTATAGTGGAAATCTGGGCTTTCTCTCTCAATTCATCAGCCAAGGACAGGTAAGACTGGTTTGCCCGCTCTGGATGGTAGAACTTACATTTGATTCCATAAGTGCACTTTTTGTCTGAGTAAAACAAAAAGCAAACATAAAAAATGGTTATGGGTCATTCCATTGGGGAATCACTTTCCTTCCGTGTTCACAATTCCACAAAGCGTGGGAAATCAAACAAAACCCCCTACCTTATATAGAAGAAGGGTTTATCTTTTTCATTGTTATTTGCAACAGGAACAAATGAAGGCCATCGTGAGAGCTGTGCAAATCATATCTTACCATATGGACAGAGTTGCCTCCTTTGCTCTGCAGGCAAGGGGTTTTTCCTAAGGAAATTGTCGAGACTGGGGCCATGGCGGCCAAGGGGATCATCTGGGGGCATGAACCTGGACAGGAAACAAAAGTCTGATCCCCAACCTCATCATTTACATGTGACAAATCAAATACATATTACATAATTCGGTTTCAATATAACCCTCAAGAGACTACAGCAATAGCTATCCTGGAAGCAAACTGTATGTTAAACTGCATTCATTGAAGGAAAATGTGAAATCTTGCAGGCTCTGGCAGAGAAATTCTTACTTGTCATTTACAAAGGAGTACATGAGAAGCCTCTCCTCAATGCATTTCTTCCATTCAGGTCTTTCTCCCTGAAGGTCTCGGTAGGTGTCATTGGATACTATCACGCCGTCTGACTCATATGCCAACTTGACGATAAAACGATCATCATAGCAAACCACTCGTTTTCCCCCAACGCGACGAGATGGCGTGAAGACCACTATCTTCTGTTTCTCAAGCTCCATCAGAATGTGTTGATCTGAAAGGGCAAACTATCGTGCTTGAGTGTGAGCAGTATCGAGGGTGTGCATTTTTATTTAAACCCTTAATTATCTCTGCTTGCATTACACACAGTTTACATAACATTACATACTCTGAACATTATCCACAACCAAATGTTCAAACTACAAAAAAACACAAAACTTAGGAAACACACAGTGAGACTGAGCACTCAGTCACAGGAAAGACAAAGGTATAACATCACCTGTACTAACTGTAATGTATCTATGTACTGTACATTATATCATCTTCCTGCACCTGCAGAGTGAATGAATACAGAGGAGATTAGGTTACATGAAACTCAAATATGTGACTAAATTTTTGATTCAAAACACAGCACTTTCCCAACAAAGTGCTTCTGCTTTTCAGGGTGAGGATCACTTAACCTTTTGCTATGGTTGATTGTCAGTAGGTAATGCACTCTGTGGGTTAACTAGGTGAGGAAGAAAAACACAGCTGTACTTCCTGATGGGGTTTTCCAGAACTGCAGGCTGATTTTTTACTTCCTTGTGTGCACATAGAGCCTTTCAATTATTCCACAGTTACTAAATCACTCGAGCCAGAAATAAAAGGTGATGATGCATCATTTCTTTTTTTATTATATTTGTGTTATTATTGGAGTTGTCAAAGATTATTATGCCTTAAAATGAGCCATGAATGCAAGAGGAGTAAACAAAGGGCTAGTTTTCCTACTGGTGTAGTGTAACCATGATATTAATCTGGACTGTTTACACACAACCCTGCTATAAATGGAAAAAATGTTTGCACAGACCTTCTTTACACTGCATGTTACTGGCAGAGAGTTGGTAAGACTACCACAAATACTAATCTAATTTCTTGTATTTCTTGTATAGAAACATGCTGTAGCTTTGTAGCTTGTTGTATAAAACTCTATTTCACAATCTTCACTGAGTTTCCCCATGTCATTTGCATGAGTTTACCAGCTTTGGCTCAATGACAAAGATGGAAAATTATGTACATAGATGCTGTGTGTGTGTGTGTGTGTGTGTGTGTGTGTGTGTGTGTGTGTGTGTACAGCTGTAGTTTATTACAATTATGATTACATATACAAAGTGTTGACTGAAATTCCAGTTAGACAGACACCATGGTCCAGTTTTCCAAATGTATCACAGGCCACCTTGATCTTAGTCCTATTGTAAATCTATGGGTTAAGATCATCTTCTTAATCTTAAAATGCTTTTGGGAAAGTGGGCCAACTCTTTTGTTGTTGGGAGTTATGAGATTGTCTCACATGTAGACCAGAATGTTTTTTGCCATTATGTGAGAAGCTTGATTTATTCAGCCAAAACCACTAAAGTTTAATCTTGGTTGTATAGCAGTATGAGATCCAGCTGTATCTTTAAATAAGAAAAAACAGCTTTGCTACCTCTACAAAGGAAATAATACTTTTACTGTTTGTGAGCAGGATAACTCAGAAAGTTAAGAACTGATTTTGACACAAGTTGGTGGAAGGGAGGGGTTCATTAAATTTTGGTATGATCCGGATCCAGCCATGGCTTCAGGAATTTTTAAAATAATGTCTTAACACTTCAAGATAGGGCATTTTTTGATTTTCTTTGTCAGTTTCTTCAAAAGTAACACACCGATTTCAATGTCAAAAAACAGGCATATTTATCCCATAATAGACTAAGAGAGTGCATAATAGAGTGCAATTTCATTCTGATCTGGAAATTTTAAAAATCACTGCTTATTATTAAAATAAAGCAATTAAGTCCTATAATTAAAACAGCTGATTCTTTCTCTTTATGTCAGTAAACTATTTGAACAAGACAAATTTTGTCAAGGCTTGTTCAGCCTTGGCAGAGGTATATGCTCTGATGCTTGTAGTTTCACCCCTGCTTTTGCACACGCATGCCACAGTGAAATGCTGCATCAGTGTTGAAATTTCACAAGCTTGTCAGTTAATGTTAATGTTGTATGTTTAGACAGTTTCGATCCAGAGTGCCTATGAGTAGGACAATGACCATCTAAATTATGACTGCCAAGTTTAGGAATAAATGGAAAAACAGGCAGGCAATTACATCATTTTTTTGCTCTCTGCCAATGAGAAACGTTTGTATCACTAAATTCAACTAGAATGAGAATATCCCTGTTTTAAATTTGTTCAGTTTTGGTTTTAAATTACCTGTTATGGCACCATCAGGTCTGGGCTGCTCCTTGCGCCAAGAGGGAACAAACACAGTAATGGAGGTATGACCTCTGTCCAGGAAGAAGTTCACTGCCAGTTGGATGCCTCGGCAGGAGAACACATCCTTGTTACCATGACTGGAAAGAAGTGGAGGGAACTCAATTACAAATGAGTGTAACAATAATAACTTTTTTTAATGCTTTTCTGAGGCAATGACCAGAATAGTGATTAAAATTATACAATGCATAGAAAAATAGCACAATAATACAATTCATGAAAATAAATATAAGTTACTATAAATGAGTATAAGTCAGGGCAGAGTAAAAATGCAATTGTTCTAATCACCGCAAATATTTTCTCTCTTAGTGAACTTTCCCTCTGGGTGTTATTTTTGCATGCACAGCATCCATCATCAGAGAAGCATGGGTGTGTGTGTGTGTCTAAAATTTGCATATAGGAGCAGTGACCTTTTACACAAACATGTAGCGACAAGGTGGTAACGCCCTTTTGAAAACTCAAGTGACACAACAAGTATGCTTCAGGGTCAGAGTTCAACAGTAGTATGACAATAAGTTGTGGTAGTGCAGATCATGTTATTTTACTTTCACCTTCCTTTTAGATGACACCAGCGGTTAAACTGTTCTACTGTTCTACTTCTGTTATCTCATTATATCATGATCATGATTCGGCATTGGTGCTTACCTCATCGCTACATTGCTTCCATCAATGACAATAGGTTTCAATTCTGAGTTTATATTTTTCTTGTCCCCCTGTTGTGGTGCAACTTTGTAGGGCCTAAGGGCCCAGCAGGTAGGTAGCAGAGGGTCCTTTTGGCCTGTGCTCCTCTCATTACTATCAGGATCTGTTATGTTAGGTACAGCGTTGGTCCTGTTCCTGACCAGCTCTCCTAATACAGAGTTGGTGTCTGTGCTGAGGCCCAGCTTCCTCAGAGCAGCCTTCACCTCTGCTGAAGAGTAACCCAGTTTCCTGAAGAAGTCGACTCTGAGCTGGACTTCCTTGCTATCTGGTTCCAGCTGGATGCCAGCCGAGCTCTGGCTGGGATGTGCCTGATCCATCTTGGTGCATCTGGCCCTCTTTTAGGCACTTGGGTCAGCAGCATAGAAGACTTATTGCTTCTGAATTGGACTGACTAAAGGGAAATGACACTGAATTAGAGAGATGAGTCCATTTGGCATCATTTAAAGGATTTTCATGCATTTCTGAATGCATTTTAAGCACTCTTATAAATCATATTACGTATGATTTGCAAAGCCTTATTTTAAATACAATTTTTCTGTGTCAATACTTACACTCTATTACTATTTGGAGTATTTGATAAGACTGCAGTATACAATTATTTCAGTTTAATTTTGCATTATACTGAATGATATGGTAGGTTACATAATTGTCAGCTGTGTATTCATAACTTATCAAAGATCTTCTCACAAACACACTTAAGTAACCCAAATGATTAGAAGTCAACCAAACCAAACAACACAAATGTGTAGCCAATGAATAACGAGCAGCCTGCAACATTATCAGGCTTAAATACCATAAAGTCTCCTTTCTTTAGTTAAATCAAGGCAAACTATGCGCAATCTTACAAAAAGTTCTGTCGGTTACTAAAACGATCCTCTACTCGAATGTAGAATATACCTGATCCAGGTGACTAAATTTACCAACAGGACATTTCAGCTGCAAACATAAATGCTGATTACGGTTCATTTCTCGCTAAAATCCCTCTAAACGTGCGCATCGACAACTTACCGTCACTGTTGTTTTTCTGTTTCTCTTCGCGCTCCATTTTTCAGCAGAAATAACTCACAACTCCCGTTACAGTTTGGAAGTACAGTGACTTTGACACGCTTGCGACTTCTAGCACCTCCCTCTAGAAAATAATTTCTTCCTCTCTTCCTCCAGACGGCAGAGCCATGAGAAATTTGCATAGACGAGATAAGATAAGCTGTTCCTTCAGCTGCCAGTCAACGCTGCATTTTTTTTTAAACTACAGGATGTATTATGCTGTTCGTTTATGCAAATTACAAAGGAGATCTCAGACCCTGTACTTAAGTTCAGAAAGCTTCAATAAATCCAACGCTCAGGTAAAAGAAAACAGTCTTAAATGTTGAAAGTCAAAATTTGCAGCTATTGTGAAAAATAATCCCTGTCAGACTGTTGCATTTTTAAGAAAACTTCTCAAATTGATGAAATAAATGATGAAATAGTGAAAATCCCGAAACGGGAGATACGAGGTTTCTCAAAAAAAAAAAAAAAAAAAAAAAAAAAAAACAGGGGAAACTCCTGTTTTCGTTCTTGAGATTATGCACAGGCTTAAAAAAAAACCCAAAAAACTCTTTACGTGGCTTAAAATTTGACATTTTAAAGATACACCATTTTCACCTTAACAGCCATATTGTATGTGTTTTACCCCATGTGTAATGTGGATGCTGAATGTACAAATTTACAACATCAGGTAAATATACTGGACTGAAAACTACCTTATTTCTCTCTAAAATGCAACTGAGTAAAACTAGAAAGTCTCACAAAATGGAAATACTCAAGTAAATCATTGTTGTACTGATAATTATTTATTTTTTGATATTTAATTACAGTATTGGGTAGTGTGCAATTTAAGCCAATATTGGCGATGTTGTTAAATTATCCAATTGAAACAAAATTTTCTATTTATTTGTCTTCTGTGTGTTAAACGTACACCAGCAAAAACAAACAAACAAACAAACAAACAAACAAACAAACAAAAAAAAGTATTTTAGATCTTAGCTTTTCTTGTATAACAGCCCAAATGTGATAATGATTCGCCCACTAGATGTCACCCTTGCTGCATGTTATTTCGCTGTACGGCACCATAAACTGCATTGTACATGGCTGGCATGTAGGCTCATCTCTCACTAGGGGAGATTATGGAAGATGTTGGTCTCTAGATGGTTATGGCTCAACCAGGCTGGTGGTTAAGTTGTGAAGTTGTGTGTGTTTGTGCACAAGCTTATGTGCACTGGGTTAATGGCATAGTTGAGCTGGGCTCACAATGTGTGGAATTGGTTAATGACATATACAGAGTTGAGTTCCGGAGACTGGAGAAAGTAATCAGGGCCAGTTGCCAGCTGGTTGCCTCCTCTGAGGGCCCAGGTCGGTGGCATGCCACCGGTCCCAGGTGTCCACAAGGCCCGATATTACTGCAGGGCAATGAGCTGCAGCCAGAGACGATGAGTAGAGGCAAGCACACATGGATTCAAGCACAAACAGAAAGATAGGAAGTTACAGATGGACACACACACACACACACACACACACACACACACACACACAACAATGCACAGGTTCTCCAACCATCAGTTATCCAGGACTTCTTGATAAAATTAGCTTGAAGGACAGTGCTAAACTATTTTATTGAATTCAGTCTGTAAACACTCCATTTAGCCTATCGTGTGCTGTGGCTGAGTGTATTGTTTTGTAATTTATTGCTAGATTATACTGGAAGGCAAGTTGTTGTTCCGTTATACAAATCTTGAACCTTGCTGAGTATCCAAGTGCCCGAGATTGGATGAGATTAGTACAGTTTGGGCATTGTGAGCATCAAAAGCTTATTTCCTTAACATCTTGGGGGAGACATTCCCCTGCTCAAAGGCATATCTCTTTCCTCCAGGCAGGTGTAGTTTGGCAAGGCTTGTTAAACCTGAGACACTTGATCAAATATTCAGCCAGGCTCATTGTGCTGCTGAGAGCTGCTGGATGTGGTTGGGATAGTGCTGTGCTGATAAAACCAGCTTTGTAGTGCCTGAGTGCTGGCCCCTTTGCTGTTCCTTTCATTGACTGCCCCGGTCAGCCGTCTGTCAGAAAAAATAATTTTTATATGATTTCTTTTAAAAAGAAGCAAAGAAAAGAAAAGGCAGCCTTTAATTGGAGTAATCCATCTTATGCCAATAGTGTCAGAGTGATTCACGATTTCCAATTTAGCCATGGTTTGAATCTAAAGTAAATCAGGCAGGACGGCTCCACCCTTTGTGCAGCCGGACGACAAACCCTCTGTGACAAGAGCTTTCAAATGAACATATCCCCACATTCATCTTGTTCATTTATTACTTCAGACAACCCATTGCTTGTCCTACATAGATCAGCAGGCAAAGACCTCCTGGCATTGTGAGTGCTGAGGAGGTAAGGCATTAAAAACTGACTAGGTGAGTAGCATTGATAGGAGGTTGGACAAAAGAGTGGCACAATAAAGAGCACCCTGGTTTTGAGCCTGTGTTTAATTAGTTCTCCTTTGATTAGCAACAATGGAATTCCCTAAGCAGCAACTGAGCACGGCATTGCAGTGTAGCAGCTCCTTCAGCTTGCTGTTGATGGACATCCACTCTTAAGTCATACACTGTAGCAGCTGTATTTATCTAGACATCAGGTACATGTGTTTTGGCTTCTCTTAATTAGAATATATGGGAGTAATTTGTCATCCTTTCTACTGGTCATTAATTAATTCACTGGTGTGCTTCTTGTTTCCTTTAGATATTATTTATTCTCTTTCTTTCCTGTGTTGTTGCACCGTCAAATAAAGCGGAATTAATGCTAAGAGACACAATTTTTACATACAAAACAGCTATATAAACACATGCATGTGTAATTTTAGTTAAATTGGCTTCTACACTCAGTTTTCACTTGTAGAACTGTGAAATCAAATACAACAGCTCAGAAATAAATCCTAGCTTTATGTTTCAACTCAGTTTTTTTTTCAATGCTATGATCTGCCATATTTCCATACATAAAGGAGCAGAATATTAGAAACATCTTTCATTACAGTGCAATTTCTTCCAAACACAATATTGCCTTGAGCTACAGCAACAAAAATGACAATAGAGTTAAATCAGAACCTCTCTGACACAATGTCAACGTGATAAGACCTGTTGTATTGGCTTGCAATGGATTAAACCAACCACTGGGTTGTCTGTAAAACTAAATCATGCAAACACTTGCTTTCTTTTCCAAACTTAAAATAAAAATGGGCCAGCTAGCTACGGATAATTTAAAGATCATTGTGCATAGTACATTGGATCCCAGTGCAGCTATGGCCCTTGCAGGTGTAACCTCAGCATGGAGCCCTGGCCTCATCCAAGAGCACCAACAATATTCTGATTAATTATCCCTGTCAGACCAGGTCATTTAGACCTATCTGTTATTCTGCATATTACTCATATCTGCCCCAACAAAGACACACACTCACCAAAACGCATGCGGACGTACAGGTACAAAGCAGGTACACTCGGTCACACAGATCTGCAGACGTGGTCAGCAGCACACGCAAAGACACACAAACAAAAAACCCCTTCCAATGCCCGGTCCCATGTGCAGTTGCAATTCATGCTCAGACAGTCAGGCAACGCTCCAAGGTATTCATTACTATTGATGTCAGAATCCACAACAAGAAGTGATGGCTGAACCTCCTGCAGTCTGTACTGGTTAAGGCCAAGCTCCTCTCCCCCAGCTGTTGCTCTCTGTCTTCACTTAGGAACAGAGGCTGTAATGATTAATTCACCCTCTGCTGGGATCTCAGTGAAAGAACCTGGAGTTTCTGCTTCATTCAGTCTCACAATGCCTATACCAAGCAGCAACACTGAAAATAACTGCATCAAAATTGAAAATCACAATGGTCTGTCACTCTGCCATGTGTGCTACTGTGCTGCTCAAGATAGATTAAGCTGATGCCTGTTTGCTCTGAGTATTGTCTGGATTGAGCTATTGTTTTTCTAGGTTAGTGACTGTATTTACCACTGCAACTTTCTGAACTTGCTAGCCAGCCTGGACCATCCTGTTATGGCCCGTAAGCATTAAAAAAAAAAAAAAAANAAAAAAAAAAAAAAAGAAAAAAAAAGAATAAAAAAAAAATCACAATATATCATAAATTCTTGCTGAAAATATAGCCAGTTTATGAAATAACCAAGTAAGCTTTCCTCACCTGCCATAATAACATGTCACACATAAAAAAGATTCACTACCACAACATAAACAAATGAAATAATAAATAAGACCAACTGCTAAAGATTTATCAAATCATCAGTTCTTATTTTAATTTGATGCATACACATGTGATGATGGAATATAAAGTCTCCCATTCTGAGTTTAACCAAACAAACTACACACTGCTATTGACCACACTGGAAGCATTGCAACCTTGATCCAATGTAGACAAACCTATTCTATACTTACCATGACAAATTGGATCTTGCTTTTAGCCATGTGTGTGCTGACCCACATAGCCATTTAAACTCAGATGCACTGTGCTGAGACTGTTACCTGCTGTATATACTGCCGGTGCACCCATATACTACAATCTGGACTTGTGTGGTGGTGGTATAGGTCATTTCAGGGCTTCAGGATACTCAGTGATCATCTCTTGACATCTTGCAGACAACTTTATGTCAAAATAATTAATATTACTAGCAATCTTATCAATGCAATCAATGAATTTCCATTCTACTGAAAAAAAGGCAATACCATTTTGTAATGTAAAAATGTTGTTGCAGGTTGTCAGGGTTTCTGCTTCATCCTGGTGTTTGCTAATTTGTTGCTGATCTTTTGCACATTAGTTTAAGTAATGCTATCTTTATTCTCTTCTCATTTCTGCTATCTGTATGAAAGAAAATAAAGGGTAGATTTTTCTTTATCTAATTGAAAAGTAATAAACATGATTAAAAATACATTAGATTTCAAGTGTAATCAACTCAGTTATAAACCTATCAATCACCATCTAATGTAATGTAAATGACACAATAATACAAAAGGAAACTGCCTTATGAAAACTTAATAGGCTTAACATTTAATAGCCTATTAAGTGTTAAGGCAATTGCAAGAACTAATAGTGCATCATGCCCTCTAGTGGCCCAAAACATGCACAACACTGGTACAAATACTGTGCAAAGGCGCTAAAACCAATATCTCTCCAAAAAGCATATGTGCTTGAATCTGTCAAAGCTTCTTACATTTTTAAACTAATTATGTGTCATAACATGTAGAATTAAGTGGTGAAATGAGGCCTTAAAAATGGCAAAAAGGCTTTATTTTGCTGCTTTTAAAAACCTGTTTGTTGCTTTGTACAAAGTATCAATGAAAACCAAACTGCCAACATAAAACTCCAAAAATGACTTTAGACTCCAGAAGATTTTAAAGTCTCAAATGGATTTTCATACATGAAATACTCAAATATATGCTCAGGCCTTAAAGTGGGTTTACAGAAATATCCTCCTTCCTCGACCCATTCAATACGGGCAGTCTAGCATTTTGACTATAAGCTCAGCCTTTCTGCTAAAATGCTGCAGTGTGCTTTAAAGGTACTGGTGAAAAAAACAACAGCCATCAATTTCAACTGGAGGATGATTTTTCTCCTTTTTTGCCAGTTTATACCCACAGGGTCATGGTGGGGTGTTGACAGCTCTTGTGCTCCACTCTGTATGTGTGGGCATTAGTTTGCTGTCAGTAGCGCTACCATGGGGTGACTGTTGCCATTAGCTGTTAGATTCTGATTCACACCCAGTGGGAGTAAGACTTTCAGAAGCCAAGCTGCCAACTGGCTGGGAGAACATAAAGCTTGTGGCCTCCTTTGTCCTCACATATTAAACTGAATCTGCAATTCCTCTTTCTATCTGACTTTCAATCTTTTATCATTTACTCAAGTACTTGTAATTTACTTGAGTATTTCCACTTTTACTCCTGTTTGTTCCATCCTTCCTTCTCCTTTCCTTAGGTCCTTTTAGCTTTTATTGTTTCTGCCTTGTCCTTCCTTCTTTTCTTCCTTCCTTGCCTTTGTCATTCCCTATTTCCTCCCTTCAATCACTCTTATTTTATATCATATTTTTTTAAGGAATTCATTTTTATGATTTTAACACAGTGAAGGAAAAATTCTCTTCCATTATTTTTCTTATTTTTATTTTTTATTTTTTTATTTTTTTTGCTATTGTTGCCTAAGTCAGTGTTATTGGTAAAAGTGATTTGCAGGACTTTGATTTGTAATGGAGTATTTCTCCACAGTGGTATTGCAAATTTTTATTTTTCTTCACCCTCATTACAATGTAATCTTGCACCAGTACTAATTTTTTGACTTTTAAACACAAGCTTCCTCTTCACCTATACACTTCCTTTTATGATTTACTTGAAAATTCAGCTTGATTCCAGGAGCTACATAAAATATCCCTGTGTGAAGGACAGGGTGACATTGGGCGGGAGAAGGTGGGCTATGAGTGAGATTTCCTGAATGGATTGATGGCTTGGTAGGAATCCATAAAATAGATTGAAGTGTTGAATTTGATCATAGAGAATTAAGAGAATCTGGATGTTGTACTGTTAAAAACAGAGATTATCCTGCTTGTCATGATTAATGAAGTTCTTTGGATATGACAAGCAACTCTGTAATAGCTCCATTAGGAACACCCCCAAAAGATTGATACAGTACCTTACTCACCCTGAGGACCACTATCATGCTTTTTACTATGTGTGCTTTGGGGGCCATATTGTGTGATTTTGATGAGCTTTAAATCACTTATATCCTCCACTGAGAAAAAGGCCTAAGCTACTGAGAGAGAATGATGCTTCATTTTTGTTGGGTTATTTTCCCACAGTTTATAGAGCTTTTAACCCTGCACCAGGCTTTGTTTTCCTCTCCTCGGTGATGTGTAAAAAATGTAATTCTTCCTTATCATGACCCAAACATGCAGCCATTCATCCAGCGTCTGCCAGTTTTTATTTGCTTGGCTTCAGTTCACTTGTCAGCTCCACGGCATGAATACCTGAAATGGAATTCTGAGTTGTTAAATACAGCAGGTAGCAATTCATAATTTTTTCTACTTAAAATATTAGCTAAACAGTACTATGCACATGGAGTATTTTTTCTGAATAAATTTCTGACTAATTGCATAAAATGCTGATGAGGGATCAGAGCTTCTGGAAAGTGGAAACAGCAGAAAATAAATGCTGTAGAAGCAGTTGCATTATCAATAGTAATTCATATTGGTGCATCTCTGCACATGAAGCAACTGTTCATTTATAGTCCAGACGTCAAGATTTTTGTAAGGAAAGATAAGAAATGAATGAATGTGAGATGATACAACCCACATAAACAATTCTTGGCAACATGCAGGCGGTCCAGATTTGCCAGGCATAAGCAGTCTCAGTCTCCTATATAGCGGACTGTGAGGGAAATAGGGAACGTTTCAATTACAATATACATGGAAAGGGCATCTCTGCAGCAGGATTGATATGTCATTCTAACAATGTCCAATTAAAAAGGGAGAATGCTTCTATTATTCTTTTACTAGAATACCCATGCCTGAAACTGCAGCGAAAGGCATGCACCTCCTGGTTAAAGGTGAGAGTCCATCAGGCGTGAAATGAGTACAGCACACATAAAATAATTCATATTTCCCCATGGCCACCATAATTTAGTTTTGCAATTATATTGCATGCGTGTGCATGTGTGTGAAAGGAAACATGGGAAATAGTATTTTTATGATTAGTTGTATTTTCATGAGGTGATTGTTTTGCAGAGGAGCAACATTTATCTCAACTTCTGACAAGCAGTATGCCTATCAGCAGATCACTCATTCATTCAACAGTGTTCAAAATAATTGCCGATAATGGTTATATCTGCTCACTTTTAATAATGTTTTGTATTTTCACATTCTAAATATTAGATGCATGTGCTCTTTGTTATTCCCCCTGGAAAGAAAAGTAACATGAGTTTACATGAAAATGAACTTAGCCTGGGTATCAGCCTTGTAACTGGCATGATATGAAAGAACGCTTATGCAAAAAGATATGGCCTGCAGGGTCTTTAGCATGACCCAGTTCAAACTTTGCAGGAGGCAAGCAAGCACTTCATTGGTTCTCTTCTTTACAAATACAGTGAAAATGATGGAATACATTAATGCCAAAGGAGGACTCTGACCTGACACAAAAATCGGTGGCAAGGATATGTGCCTGACAAATCTAAAACAGGTGGGTAGAGCATTCTGTTAGTTCCCAAGTGACAAGACTGGGAAGAGCTCAAGTGCTTAACAATATAGTAAAAAATACAGGCTGATTGAATCCATGCCCTCCCACTCCTCCAGCTACTTCCTCCAGCT
This sequence comes from Lucifuga dentata, assembly GCA_014773175.1. Lineage (NCBI taxonomy): Eukaryota > Metazoa > Chordata > Actinopteri > Ophidiiformes > Bythitidae > Lucifuga > Lucifuga dentata. Next base: position 58,679 of record VXCM01000424.1, read on the forward strand.
ATTACATTGGACCTAATTATCCCGTGTAAGCGGCAGCCTGGGGATAAGCTGCATCTGAATACTCAAAACTGTCTGTTATACCTCACAATTTAAACTTGCTTAACACTGGTTATCAGCATTTTCTCCTGCTCCAAGCTCCCCATCCCTTTTCAGAATAGCATAATTGTCTTGATATGCTCATCACGTACAGCATGAAATGGTGATTCTACCTTAATTATCTTCCCCAGGGGTCATTGCTATGAACTTCTGCAGAGTAAATAAAGCAGCTCTGCATCCTCGCATACGGGCCCTGAAGTGTTAGTTACCCGCTGTGCTATTTTAAGTTGAACCCAAATGAATGCCTCATTCACCGTAATTAAACAAGCCACCTTGACACGTTTCCACAATTAACTTTTAATCACTTAGATTTTCCTAAATCAAAATCTCATGGTTGACGTTTATAAGTCAGTCTTGTCTGTGGTTGGGGATGAAGGGTCAGTCTCATCAAATGGGAACTGTAATAAATCATGTGAGTTAATAGAGAGTGAGAGGGGCTGGTTTTATCTGATGACAATAAGTCCTTTCTATAGCACTGATCAGAGCTTGATTTGCCATAAAGGGGTACCATTGTTTAAATAAATGACCTACTAATGCAATCACTATCTTTATCTTTTAATGTTTAAATTAATACCAGTATCTGGATGCTAATTGGATGCCGGTGGGGTGTAAACCAAAAAGTAACCAGCAACCATATTTTACACAATTCCATGTTCTTATTTACATTTAGGGGGCTTGATCCACTTCTATGTCCCTTGCTGCTAACAGCACTGTGCACACTGAATGAAAACAGGCCATTTTCAACACTGTTGCTTTTGGGCCCCCTCCTAAAAAGCCTTTTTTTTTTTCCCGATTGGTCAGCTGTGTCAGGTCTGAACAAACAACTCCATGGACTGAGAAACATGGATGCTAGTTACACATTTGGTAGATGTGTACCTGGTGCATAGGCAGGTAAGTTCAAATGTGTTACATGTTGATGTAAACGTGTCACAGATGTAAAGGAGTAATTAAAACTTAAGCTTTCAGATTCAGTTCAGAGTTTGGCTTATAGGATGCATTTCTTTTGGCATCAACTTTAAATTTTGCAACTTTGACAATCTTTAACACACACTCCCTACTATATGCTATAAAAAGGAGGGGAATTAGCATATTCTTTCATTTCTCCAACTAAAAAAAAATGTCCAGTTTGAGGTGTGTATGGGATAAAACGGCTATCCAACTTTTGTTCCATTTCTAAAAGGTTTTTGCAGTGAAAAAGTAAAGGAAATTAATTACTGCTTGAATTCAGATCAACCTGTTATCTGTTTAGAGTGCATTATCTCTTCATATAATGTATACGTAGTCAATTACATTACCTACTGTGTATGTGTGATATAATTTTCCCATCAGAATATTCCCTCCATCATACAGTGGACTGCTATACATACTTTCATTAAAATTCTGGTGGCTCCCACAAACCCCCCATCACCTATTTTAAGTATTCATTTCATTTCTCAAAGCGAGTCTCACCTTAACAAACCAGCAATGTCACAATGCCTTTAGAGAATGATAAAATCAAAGAAATAGCATAGTCCATATTGACTTTCCCATCTGCATACGTCTTATTCATTATTTTCACTCCTAGCAAATTGAACCTGAAGTCAAACTTGGGACATTTTCTACTCTGAAAGCCAATTACGCTTCACTTACCGTAGACAGGCGGGCACGTTAAACACATTTCAAAGGAAATCTCCACTGGCTGTGTCATAACTTAAGCATTTTAGCAAATTTAAGATGATTAAGTTCTCCCTGTTTTGACTTCCAAGAGCACTGGCAGACAAATACAATGATATTAACTTCATTTCACAGGCAGCGAGCTTGGAATGGATGAGTCACTCAGCTGTTTCAATACAGCAAAAGTGAAGTAATCTATGTAAATTAATTTGGGGGAAGATGTTGGGACATTCTAATACATTGGCACATTTATTTTTACTCTAAAATGAACAAACATAGGCTGACAGAATCACTAATACTCTAATCAATAACATGTACTACAAGCTATAGCTAATGGTTTTAAGGAAATCAATGGCATATTATGCAATTACTGTTTATTCATGTGGTGCATTTAAATGAACAGAACTAAATGAATGGGAAAAGACATAAAGGAACAGGAGAAATGACAAAAGAACAAGAATACATATACTCGGCAATACATGTACTAAAATTTATTCTTCAGAGACCATTTTGAGATTTCTAAACAGTATGTACTGCCCCAATCCAGAAACACAGACTCTTTACTGTATTCCAGACAAAGGATATCAATTGTTTTACGTTTTTTTTTAACATGCATTTTGGTCTAGCATTTAAAGACAAGGAGGCACTGAATGAAACACAGCTACCAAATTTAGACATGTACATTGAACTGGTCAGTATCACCAAGGAGAAAGGAAACAGTGGAGGCATAGGAAACAAGGAGGCAAACTTCATCTACTGACTGGTGCTACTTCCCAAGTGAGAAGGGAGAGCTGGGGGGGCAAATATGGCCCCGAGACAGAGGGTCTGTCACAGTGTAGCCAATGCCAGGCTGATTTCACGCTTGATGTCCTCCAGAGTAGAAGATCATGTGCTGTACCTGCCTGTTAGTACATTCTCCACCAACAGGGGTCAGTCTGTGTTTATCAAAAATAACCGAAAAATGGTGACAAGGGAGAAAAGGGTAATCAGGATGCAGCATGAATGAAGGTGGGTTTGGAGGGGAAATTACACTAGTGAGTGGGTGGTCAAGGGGGAAATGACACAAGGAGATGAGTATGGACATATTGGGGAGAACAGATTGATCGAGGCAAATTAACCAAACAACAGTCAGATGGACAGGTATATGGAAAGACAAAAAAGACAGATGGACAGACAGACAGTGGAAGCAATGGAAAAGATCAGGGAAATGAAAAAAAAAAAACAAGATTGGAAAAGGAGGAGATGCAGACTCCAGTGGGCTGGATACCATTTGGCTCTGATTCCTCCAGTGTTTTTGCTTCTTGAAAACTGGTCAGTGAACACAGTAAAGAAGTTTCAAAAATTCCACCAGCTCAGTGGCAGCTATGGTGATATGATCCTTAGGGACTGAAAAGGATGGATTAGTCCATTTTTATTGCTTGGCGAACTCACCAACAGCCCTGTCGGCTCATCAATCATTCACAGTATACTCCTATTCCCCAGTAAGCTGCCCCCTTGTCCTCTCTTTTCTCCTTCCAAATTCTTTCTTTCCCTTTGCCATTCTTCTTTCACTCTGTCTGTTCTCCATAGTCAGTCCTCTGAGCCTCTGAGCACAAGTTGAGATACATTGCTGATGAATGGGTATGTATCTTCCCATAGGACCCTGTCTTAAACTTTATTCTGAGGTCTGTTCACTTTCCCTTCACTTTTCTGGATTTGATGTATGTAATGTGAATTGAGGGTTTCATGATACCCCCCCCCCCCCCCCCCCCCCCNCCCCCCCCATCCCCAACACACGCACACATGCATACAACAGCTAGCAATTAGTAGGATATGTTTAGATGCACGTTCAAACTTTGTTTCTGCTCCAATTAATGCAATAGAAATATTTTCAAATGTCATGTAATCGAAATCGGCATAAATTGACATCAATGTCTAATTGAAATATATTATGTGATTGTAAATCGATAGACGACTGACACTAACAGTCAAGACAGCTCTGAACAGAAAAGTAATAATATAAAATAATACATTTTATTAATATAATGATTTTCTAATTGCTTAAATACACTTTATAAGAATAAAAGAATGAGAGAACATAAAAAGAACATAAATAGGAGGAGGTTGCATCAAAGACAGGAAGTGTGACAGTGGAGGAGGAAAATTGCTTTGCAGCTGTTTACAACAATGCACCTTTTAGCCAATAATAGAATAGAATACAGTAGAATAGGACAAATCAACTCATCAGAGACAGTACAATGCCTGTTGAAGTGCAGCAGAGCTGTGCCCTTGGAAAGCACCATTGCCATATTTTATGTCCACAGGTCCACAAATTTGAAGTCCAAATATTTGAGATTTTTATGAGGCACTTAAGATCATTTGGCCAGCAATAAACTCTTGTTTGATCTGGGTTAATATCTACAACATTTGCTCAGTCTTAATACAGCCTAGCCCAGCTTTGTGTGCTCAGCTGCCTGCTCTTGAAACTTGATTTTGCTCAACACCAAACATAATAATTTTTTTTTTTTTTAATGCACAAGCAAATGAGTAAGGAACAGCTGCCCAGTTTGGCGTAACGGTTTACGATTTTATAAAGTGCTGAATGGTATAAAGACAGACAGCAATGTGGAATTTTTTTTCATCATCTCTATTTTTTCCTCCACCATTATTATTATTTTTTTAGCTTTGTAAAGAAAATGAATTATTGTTTCATCAGAGACTGCAAAGTAATTTCACTATTTGGCCCCTTTATTTGAAGAACAAATGAATTTTCAGTGCAAGCCATCATGCTCTCTCTTTATCTAACAGATGTTTGAGTGTCTGTGGTGCATCCAGGGTGATTAACCCTGAATTTCGTTTTATTAAATTTGGATGCTCCAGATTCTAGTCAGTACTGTGGTGGGATCTCAGGGCTACACACAACACTGAGGTGCTTCCTGATCTATTTTTTGATATCTGAGACATGGATTAAAAACATGTTTCCAACCACAACAAATCAATCATGTGAATCATACATATAAGCCATTGCCATGCATGCTGACACAGTCCATTACATTTAATGCAGTGAGTGAATTAGCTTTCTCAAAAACCTCCTCCTTCTTTGAAGTCAGAGGACAAAAATGTTTAATTATATGTACAGTACATACTTAATATGTTTCTCGTGATGTCACTTGCTATAGGCAAATTTTGTGCAGAAATAAATAGACAAATAAATACATTCTAAGTTATAGTGTCTACTCGTAGCTTTGGGAAAACTTCTCAAAATCAAACACATCACATATGCTACTCTATATTGTAGCCAAGATATGTGTGTGTGTGTGTGTGTGTGTGTGTGTGTGTGTGTGAGTTAGACTGGATTGGCTACAGCTCCCTTGCGTGCGGTAAAGCTACAAGAGCTCCCTGTGTCAATATTAGCGTTTACTCACACACAACTGTGACTCATTTTGGTACTTGTGAGGACGGATGGTTAATCTTGCCTTATGTTGCTTATAACATTCTCTGCAACTGGCTGGATTTATGGACCAACAATCCTGTTTCTGTAGACTGGGAATCACCATGAATTCTGTCATTTTTGTAGTGAATCATTTACTTATGGCATTTTCCAATGGTTTGGCCTACTCAGGGTGCTGTTATTTTAATACAATTAACAATATTCCTCTTGAAACTCATATGGGTATGGTCTGGCTTGAGTACTGATTGGATCGCAGTTACAACTAACCAGGTGTAAATGCAATCTGGTCTGGCAGCTAGGACACATTTGTGAGAAACAAACAAACAAAAAAAAAAAAAAAAAAAAAAAAAAATCTGCCCGCAAGTTGAAGACCTGCCTTGTCTTTTTCAGTCTCATTAATAAAGTTGCTTTGAATTAAGAGTTGCAAGCTGTAAATTAGTACCTGTAAATGGTACCCATTTGGACAGCAGCAGTCCATGCATAAAGTTTACAAGGAGGAAAACAGGCTTTTAAAGCATAATGACCTGTCGACTGTAATCTGAGAATGTGATGCAAGGTGTATTCAGGTAACGACATTAGATGTCACATTGACATAACGTATCCAGATTCATATTTTAATTGGAAGGTGTAAAAGTGATCATATTGTAAAGGAAACACTGTGTATTGGGTTATTTTTTTACATAGGTAAAAATGAGAAATTGTGTGAGCTTAAGCCTGGCTTGTCTTTTTTGTACTGAAACTGCACAAGGTCAATTAAGGGCTTCTATTGGGCATCTGAGCAAAACTGAACCAAACAATGAAACACTCAGAGGACTATTTTTATCTAGCTGATTCTAAACGGTAAAGCTGTAAGGAAAAAGAGACTATTCTACAGAGATACATGAAGGCCAAAATACTAAATGCAGACAGTATTTCTCTGTGAACCTTAATTGATGTCATTCAAAATGATTTGAAATGAGAAGTAAAAATTTGTGAATGTTCATATATTTAGTTGCATTATGTTACAAGCCACTAATGCTGCTGTTCATATAAAATAATGCACCAACCAAATTAATAAGTATAATAATGAAATCTGAAATTATGAACCCAACAAATGTGTGAGTAGTAACTTTAAAGACAAATGTGTTCCCAGCTGATTAAAGGAGCATATGGGTGACTTTGAATGTTTGAGCCTAATAAATACAACTTGCATACACGTTATATTATACTGCCAAACATTTTTCTAAACATACTACTGAAGTGGAAAATATTGGATTTGTTTTTCCTACCTACCAGACTGCCATTGTTTCAGTTCATTCTAGCACACTATTAAAATCAACTTGTAGAGACTTGAAATAGGTAATCCATTACAATGAACCAAACGTCATTCTTATATTTTGTTGAAATTACTTAACTGACCCAGTCCAACACAGAGCTGCATGAAGAAAATGTATGTCTCCACCAGGGAATATAGTCCAAGAAGAAGAAATCAAAAAATGAAATAAATCAATGAAATCAATGAAAAATGAAAAACGCCTACATTCAGATGTATGTGTTAGTTAGGTGAAACACTGAATTTTAAGGTGCGTGCATCACTGGCATTAACATAACGTGTATGTGGGTAGCATTTACTGGGCTTAAACATGCAAAATCACCAGTATTGTCCTTTAATATGTGTTCAAGAAAATACAGTCCATATTGTATTGGTTTGTACTCCTCATCCAACACAACTGAGTGTGTGTCATGCTAATCTGAGGTTTTATGGAATTGCTTTTGGTGGGAAGATGAGACAGTGCACTTGCCGCATCAAAGCAGACTGAGATGCATATGGAGTTTGTGTCCCTTCATTTCGCATGCACTAAATCTCTTGGCTGTAATTTCACTTGCCACTGGTGAAAGGATCCTTGGCCACTTAACCAGCTGTAGTCTGAGCCCGTAGTGACAAATGGCCAAACACGTTTATTATTTCTCTCAGTCAATATCACTGGTTATACCACCATCACTGAATGCTCTTTATAGAACCTCATTTCCTGTGTCCCCTTTTGTCCCTTGTCTCTCACTCTTTGTCTGTATTCCCATTCCATATTCTTTCTCTCATCCTGTCTTACCCACATACACACACACACACACACACACACACACACACACACACACACAGACCCACACAAGTACAAACACTTGCAAAACACTTACATAGTACATTCATGTGTAAGGAAGGGATCTGGGTGCCATGACAACAGTGCACATCAAAATCCAATTAAATGGAACTTCCTCCCACTTCACCAGACCGACAAATAACTTCCTCCTACCCTTGGCTCCCCTCTGCATGAAAATAACTTTGGAATGTTACAGTTATTCACATCTGCACTCTCGTTAAGTTGATAAGATTAATACGTCAAATCAAAGTAGTGGAGGAAATGGTGGTTCAAATTTCCTCAGCATGAACAAGTGATAACCTGCAGCACAAATTTCTTTGGACTTGGCACTACACTGCAAGGCACGAATAGCGTGTGATAGTCGTTCAGTAACTGCATAATACTGCTGCATGAATAAGTATCATACATTAAATGTCATACTTAATGCATTTAAAATGGGTGAAAAAACTCTTCATGTCTTTAAGCGTTATAGATGTGTTTGAGACATTAGTTACCATTCCCTCTGACATGTGCCATATTGGATGATATATGTTCAATAGGATGATCTATATGCAGAAAGATGGCAGCATGATCTACTGATGTAAGTAGCATAATGACATACTGAGGCACAGATAACTACCACAAGACCTGCGGGTGTGTGGCTTTGCAGCGAACAATGCGTGTGTAGATTCCCATCTGCTTCTGGGTTTCCACAGTGTGTAAAACGGAGTGGGCATCATCAATCACTGCCACCCTAACATGGGCACTGCCAAGCTCCCAGAGAGAGATGCAAGATCCGGGCATGACAAAGAACCAGACTCCCTGCCTCCAGAGAGAGAAGAAGCTTACATATTACACCTCCAAGAGGCTGTCCTGGTAATGTCCCTCAAGGGCTGCCTTCATGCTGTGCACAGTAGCTGTTGGGAGACAGGCTGCTGCTGCAAGACTAAACACAGACCCTGAACACCACATTAAAGTCATGGTGAACCATGGGAGGCTTCCCACTGCAGATGGAGAGTCCAGGCCCACCACCACAATTAAAAAGAAAATGATTAACAATTAGCCTGTGAGAGAGACATAAACAAGTGGTTTGCCAAGGCAACTTTTCCACTGCTGTAAACCCATTTGTGTAATGGGGGAGTGTGTATATTCTGTTCAAGTTAGTGAAGTGCACTTCATGTGCTGATGAGTGTTCATAGCCCACAGGGCTCAGCAGGGTTTGTGCCTCCTACACCATGCTGCCCAAACCCACGCACTCCACTCGTCTGTGGAGAGAGAGGAGAGAGAGGAGAGAGAAGTGAGGTCAGTGTGGATTTTGTAGCTTACTGTTGGCCTCAGTACCACTCAAACATTTCTATTGTGGACAGACCTTTCAAGCCAATTCCACAGTATGTTAAAATAATTAATAACAATTTTAAAAACATGATGTTCAGTCATTGTTTCTGGGTCATCATTCAATATTAAATCTGTTCCTGGGTGTTACAACAACCAGTCAGTTGAGGACTGTTTCCTCTGTGTGCATAAGTTTGCTGTATATCTCAGTGGCAATGACACTTGTCGAATGCTGAGTCAGAGTGACTGTTATAAATTGTAAAATAAATCAAAAGACAAGGGAGAAAGCACACTTGATAAAACCCTCTGACAATTGAATGATAAATTTGCTGGCCTGTACCCGAGTGTGCTCCGGATTGCCTGGAGGTTATTGCTGTGTACTTTATCCACCACTGGTCATTCATCACCTGGGCACAGTATTGGCCACGGTCTCTCATTCACTTATGCAGAGAGAGAGAGAGAGAGAGAGAGAGAGAGAGATNCGGTCTCTCATTCACTTATGCAGAGAGAGAGAGAGAGAGAGAGAGAGAGAGAGATGGAAAAATATTACAGTCTAAAAAGTGTATTTTTAGGAAGTGGCAAAAGGTCAGCCAACAATTCATATCACATGCAAGTCTCCTGTCACTAAGGATACCTATTTAGTAGATTATTTTGGCTCTTTCTTTACTTTTCTTCTGTTTCACACAAATAAACATGGGGCTGAAAATACAGTACACACTTTAAAGACACATTTTGGTAACTTAACCTGGAAGTCCCTTTTGTCTATTAAGAGACAGAATATGTCCAAAATCTAGAGGAAATGTTAATAATGCAAAATGTAATGACATGATACAGGCTGAGTCCCCCACTTGATTTGACTAGAAAAAAGATAAGATGTGAAAGCAGATGGACAGCAGAAGAACTACTGAGGATTAAGAACCACAGAAAAATGCATGAGGACACAGTATGTGGGCACAAACCAGCATTGCTATCATTAATTCATCAACTGAGACTCTCACTGCACATCTATGAGGTCCCTGTTGATTTGCACTCAGTATATCTTTAAGAAATACAGAATGAGCTGAAGATAGGAGTTGCAGTACAGTCCTTAAAGAGCTGGGACACAGCATGATGTCACCCTGCTGACAGGAGGACATGAAACTGAACATTTCCCACTATTACAGTATTAATTTTACTATGTGCCAATGTCAGTAAGGTAGCAAATATACATGTAATATTTCTGACAATGCCATATTTACATTTGGATATATAGTCCCAAAAATTTGTGATGATGATGATGAGATGAGATGAGATGAGATGAGATGAGATGNGGATATATAGTCCCAAAAATTTGTGATGATGATGATGAGATGAGATGAGATGAGATGAGATGAGATGAGATGGTAAACTTTATTGTCCCTTTATGGAAATTTATCTTGGGCTGAGTGTTGTAGAATAAACATAAACATATAAACATTGACACAAAGCATAAGTGCAATACTGTCCATGCATGGATGCAAACATGATAATAAGTGTAACATAATTCATTAAAACAATTATAAGCTCTTATACAACTTTCTGATAATTCTGGAAAATTGCACACGTCTCCTCATGAAAACAGTATCCACTCAAAACATTGCACCATTTCTTATAAAACCTCCCTTTGCACAGATTGTATTGTGCAACCCCTTCATTAAAAGTAGTTTTTGATCAACGTATTGCTCAATCTCTGTGCAATATTTCAAATTGCAAAAAGCTTTGAATTCTGGAATATTGCACAGATTCTATTGCACAGCCTCTGTGGTCTCACACTTTTTGTAAAATATTAATTGACACAGGGACAAAAAAAAAAAAAAAAAAAAAAGATAGAAGCTTCCAATTCTATATTGTGATTTTTGGTGGTGCATGGGGCAGCTCGTTTGTTTATATTAGGATCACTGATTATATCTTTAAGAACGGCCTTCCGTCAGTTTCCCCTGTAAAGCTAGAGTAGGTGATATGATGCTCACAACACTTTGCCAGAAACATTTCCCAACAGTGTGGAAGTCCCCCAGTTTTAAATATGCATATTCATGAACCATAATCATGGCTGAGGTTGTGCAAAACCTCATTACATATTCATTCATAGGGATTTTGTTATATATACAAGTTGAACTACTTTAAAGCCTATGGTTTACTGAATTAATATCGAAAAGGGGAGTGAATCTTTTTCTGAGACTCCAAATTTGAAAAATGGGATCCCTGTCAGAGGTCTGGGGTTAATACACTTGTAATTAAGAGCAGAACTCTATGTGTTTGTAAAGATAAATGACCAATTACATTCAAAAGAGCAAGCATATGCTTGAAACATGGAGAAGCTTGGATTATACATGTTAACCTTGTAACAGCTCTCGGCAACACCTTATTACCGTGAGCGTTACACATGCTGTAGTTGGTTACTAGGCGATAAGCTGGAATTGAAGTGTGAAACAGGATGGATGTGAACTGAAACAAAAGCTGCCAAAGATTGGTGGACTATAGATAGTAAGAGTACAGAAAATAACTAAATAGAGATCCAATAAAGACATAGCAACAATACTGATACTACAGAAAGCGTAGCCCAGACTAGAGATGGACATCTTGTCCACGGCCTTGCTGCATTTTAGTTTGAGTTGCTGCCATTTATTTCTTGTCCATCTGACAAAAGACAGTTGCAACATGTCGGCGCTGCTCTTCCTGCCTTTGTCTTGTAAATTCCACTTCTGACATCCACAAAACTGCAGAGGGTTGTTGCTTGACAGGAATAGACTTTCGTTACTGGTTATTATTGTTTTTTCTTTTTTCTTTCTTTCTTTCTTTCTTTCTTTCTTTTTTTTTTTTTTTTTTTNTTTTTTTTTTTTTTTTTTTTACATTTTTCATTTCCCATCAACAAAAAAGCTCCATATTAAAACTGATATAGGTTGTACCTTGAAGTGTAGGAGCCACATATAAAATTCATGTAAACCAGGTGTGGATTATCGATGAGGTGGCTGCTATGTTCAATCATTTCAAAGACCCCCCCCCCNCCCCCCAAAATGATGATGTTGGCAATGACAGTGCAGAGGATTTATTATGAAAGTAAGCCAAGAATGGCTTTATCTTGTAATGGAGCATAGAAACATTGTGGTATTACATGGGATGAATTAATGGAAATGAATGCATTTCTCAGTATGAGTTTGGCAATTAATGTCGCTGTGAGGCTGATGTTGCTCCTGAGCTGAAAATGACTCCCCTCCAAGTTGTATGTATTTTGTAGCAAAAATGAAAAGTTTTTTGGAATCAATATGTAATACCCTGGGACTTAAAAATACTGTGCCGGTATGCTGCACAGTCTGATGTCGGATCAATAGAGAAATGCATCTGGTTCACAGCAGGAGAGATGGAGGGTGGATCAATAATAAGCAAATTTCCAGGAATTGCAAGAGGTATCGACTATTTAATTGGTCATTTCTCTCAAAAGGTGTATCAAAGACTCATGATAAAGAAACGCTAATGGGCCTTTGTGTGAAGTGCAGATGAGAACTCTTGTAGCAGGACAGAGAAAAAGTAGATCCTCAAAGTCTTAATATGCAAGGCTACTCAAATACAAGGGTGGATTAAGTGAATGGTATTTAAGTTCACAAAAACTGCAAACCACTACAATCTACATTCACTTTCAAAATAAGACTCTGCAGTTGGAACATGAAGTACTAAAGTAAAACCATACAAAACAATGGTAAAAGAGTCTGGGCCAGGTGATGAAATTTTTGATTCTGGTCTGTATTCAATTGTATTTGGATTTGTTCCAGGTCAGAAGTAAATTGTATTTTAAGCTGCATAAAGATCAGAGTCTACTATTTGAATATGGGGACAATATACTATCTTATGCTGTCTTCATGTGCTCCTCGTAAGCTCCCACTTCATAGTTCAGAAGTCATAAGGACCACATGTGACACATTTAAGTGCTCTTGGTAGGAAATAAACAAAAAGGATTCCCAGAAGAGGCAAATTAGCAATGCAGATGTATTCTATCCTTCAACAATAAAACACAAAAGAGAGAATGCACATTAGATATGTAGTTCATGTAGTAATTATTATCCTTATCAACACTATAATTTTCTATTTTCCAAGCAGACATCTCAGCATACATGTGGAAGACTGTTGAGTATTTTTAATCACATGCCCCAAATTGTCACAACTCAGTAAACTGGATATTAGAAAAAAAAAAAAAAAAAAAAAAAAATCTTCATTTCCCACTGGTATTTATGGCTTCTTTTAGCCATTTATGTACATGGAACTTAAAAATACAATATTTCTGACAGCACATAAAGGCAGCATTAACTTAGGCCTTGAGAAGAACAATGTTATTGTGTTCATGTTCTCAATTTTGTATCTCATGCACTCAACAAAGTATGGTAATCTAAACAGCCAATAGACATCTGAACTAAACATCTGTTTCATTTTTACCCTGAAATGATCAGATTCTGTCTTTGAAGGCAATATTGCAAATGACAAAATCAAATCCAACGCTCAGACGTGAGTGGGTGTAATTGCCTGATAATAGTAATGAATTCTGATATTACAATCTGCCACTTCAGAACTTAAAAGCATTAAAATCCATCACAACACGCATTTAGTGTTTTACATCAACGGATTTTCAACAGTAAATAAGTTAATTTTGGCATTATTTTGCTTGTTTTCGGTTTTCAAGGCAGTGATGCCTTCACAAGGAGTTTTTTTAATGTCATCCAGACTTTGACGACAGCAGCTCCGTCCCCTTGGCAAGGTGAATGTTCACTCACAGGGTTTTAATACAAACACAGAGAGTTAGAAGTTAGAAACGACTGTGCCTGTAGATTCACTTTTACCAGATAGCCTGCAACACACATGAAGAGAAAACAGATGAATCATGAAACCCAGAAAAAAGGAAGGGGGGTNGAGTGGGTGGAATCTGGTGGATGCCTTTGTGAGGAAACAGAAAAAAAACTGCTTACAACACTGAGTCTGAGTGACGCTTATGGGTATTTGAGTTTTTCTTGTGATGACTCCTCTCATGATTTATGTAGGTAGAGGTGTCTCTTCTGACCTTGAGAGCCGCTTCACTTTGTGCTGATGTTTGGGTTAACTGGGGATTGTGGGAATTGGAGGTCCCTCTGAGGGTTTTTTTTTTTCTTGATCTCACACAGAATTTCGGTGTNTTGTGGGAATTGGAGGTCCCTCTGAGGGTTTTTTTTTTTCTTGATCTCACACAGAATTTCGGTGTATGCTTGCATTGTGATCAATATCCACCTCAGTTCATGTGGGTTCTTCAGAGATGTAAGGTACTGATGATGGATTGAGGTTTTGATATTGCTTTGAACCCACCATCCCTGGAAAATTCATGCTTGGTGTAGAGAACGCTGGAGCTACAACATCAAGTTTGTTTTAAAAATATACTAGCAAAGCATAAAATGGATTATTTCTGGAAACAGAATGCTTTTATGATAATATCATCAAATTATAACGTTTACTTGCATAAATCATTTAGTAGATAATTTCTACTTATAATATTTGTAATTTGCCTCCTTTTCTTAATATGAAGTATAACTTAACCCTATAGATGCACACTCTTCCCAAACATTTCTTTCTGTCATTTCAAAGATTGATGATGATCAACTGGACTGACTTGTATAAATTCTCATCAGCACCCAAGGGAGATGTTCAAAGCTTCTAAATCAGTGTATTCATCCCAAGATTTTAAATATTCAGATGAGTCCCTGAGGCTTCAATGCAATAAAAGCTTATTTACCAGAGCATGGCAAACACACCTTGCATCTTAATGCTCTGACAGAGTGAGAAGATGAATAGCGTGGTTACATCTGTATCATGTTCACGGTAGATCAATCTGTCACTCCACCTCAGTTTGTTATTCAATATTGTCCTTGGCCTTAAACTCCGCCATGTGAGATTTATGCCATCAGTATGATCTTGTAGAAGAAGAGACGAAATCAAAACTCAAGGTATCTGCAGAGGCATTTGATATAAATTCATCACTTTACTTAAGTAAAGACTGTTTACATTCCAGCATCTATATACAATTTGAGGACATTAATGAGAAATTTCATCCTTGTGAAAGTGATACATTGCTGAATATAAAACAAGCTATCACTCTGCAGTACATGCCAAAAAGATTACATCCTGTGCTATCACTTTGCCACCATGTGCATTATAAACATGAAACAGATGTATAGATGGAATAAGTGATGACCACTTGACTGTTTTACACAGTGATGGTGCAGTATCATGATGAACCAATCATGGTGAAACCTCTTTGGGTTTCTGGTTCTGTGACTCGGGGTGCAGTTGCAGGACACTTTAAAATCCCCTTTTGCAGAACCTCCTTTGGACAGACGGTCTTAGTGTTCAGGGGATTAAAATCTGGAACTCTTTACCCATGGAGCTCAAACAGGATGATAATTGGGATCATTTTAAATCAAAGTTGAAACAGCATTTGAAAATTACTCAAGAGTGTAATCATGGGTTAATGCTGTCCTCAATCTTATATAACTAAGANTTTTTTTTTTTTTTTTTTTTTTTTTTTTTTTTTACAACTTATATGAGACTGTGATTGTATTCTAGCAGGTTTTAATGATGGACAGTGCATTGGTATTTGTATTGGATATTAATATTACGTTGCAGGTTATGTATTTGTTTTGTTTATCCTCTCAATTGTATAAGTATGTATTTTATTTTGTTTTAAATTATTCTAATATTGTATTGTATTGTGGTTTATGTATCTCTGTGAAAGCCCAACTAGGGACAAGCTTTGCAAACTAGCCCTGGCTAAAAATGCTATGATGTGCAGCATAGGTTTTTCTATGAATGACCTATATTTCTGTATCAGTCCCTAACTAAATAAACATTTAAATAAAATAAAAATCAATAGTCTTGAATATGTGCTTGCATGTTTACATTACATTAAACCTTCCTTGATTGGCTTATCATGGTACAACAACCTACACTCTTATGAGGTGTCATTGCAGGAAGCAAACATGAGCAGAACAGTTAAATGGAGGACACAGTTGATAAAAAATAAGGATTTTTTAAAAATCTGATTTATCTGTTTTTTAATATTTACAGTAACACAATAAATATCTGAAGTTTAATTAATTAAAATTTCCAATGTGTTCACACATGTTTGTCTCTGAGCATCACTCAACAGACTTTGCCAGATGACACAAAGTGGTAAACACTCTGCTGTTATTGAGGTCTTAAAGGGTTCATAACCCCAAAACTGATTCTCTGTCTTACAAGCTTGCCTTCCCTCACACACAGAAGGAGCATCCACACGCACTCACGCACACACACACACACACACACACACACACACACACACACACACACACACACATGCATCCCACTCACTTTTTTCTGTGTGCAGCGTTCATGGCTGCAGGCAGTGGGTCATGCAATAGGTCATGCTGTGGGTCAAAGGTGGCTGCAAGATGAGCAGGCATCTTGGGAAAGCCTATTGCTCATTCAATTCTTATTTTAAATTGATGTTTGCAAAGGGCAACATACCACCAGCTCCCACTGCAGATGGGCAAACTACTCATAAGATAAGATAAGATAAGATAAGATACGATAAGATACGATAAGATAAGAAGATAAGATAAGATAAGATAAGATAAGATAAGATAAGATAAGATAAGATAAAACTGGAGCTCATCATGCTGNAAGATAAGATAAGATAAGATAAGATAAGATAAGATAAGATAAGATAAAACTGGAGCTCATCATGCTGTTTATTCATATCAGTTACTCTGAGTTTGGTTGCCACAGTGAATCTTTGCTGTAGTATGTGAGCAGTGACATTTAAGCAAATCTGTGCCCTCAACGATTTCCATTCATGTGTACTTATATTTTTATTGCATTAACAAATTCCCTCACTGAGAGCCTGTGTTAAATTCTGTATATCTAATGTCATTAATCTATAGCTGATGTAGTTAAAAGATGAGTCATTTCATCAGTATAACCCTCAGATTCTGTAGTTTTCCAGACAGACACAAACAAAGAGTGAGGAAATACATTTAGGATATAGCGACAACATGTGCATTACAAGTCTGGACTCCTATTTCCTAGATTAGTTATTGAAATAAAATGAAAAGAGCTCTAACTGATTGGACTTGTGGTGATTAAAGGAGACAAATAATCCTCCAGCCCTGAACAACTGCTCCACATCTGAAAATAAATGGAGATCTTGAATGCTCTGCACATTCCCAATGGCAGGGCCAAACCCATCCCATCTTTAGTTCAAATGCTTGGTAGCTGCATTTGTCAAGTAAATGAGCATTTTAGATTTACAGAGGCGTAATGTGACATAATCAAGTTATAATTTATCAATTAGAATAATTAGGAAGCAGATCCAATTTAATTGAAGTGTTGAAAGGGCTCAGAGGAAGCCAGACACACATAAATGAGCCAGCAGCATGTTTTTGTTGTTGCAGGTTCAGATACTCTGGTGTGTTTACTGGCATTCTCATTCATTCTCAGCCTAATACATTTAGTCCATGTGTGTAAATTAAAGGAACACATTGTTTTTTAACTGTTAGTTTCTGCAAACCCACCCAAGAAAAGCAACAGAAGAGGAAAGGAACTAAGTACATTTACTCAAATACAGTAATTTAAAAACAGTTGTAAAGGTACTTGTATTTTATTTCTTCACATTCTGGGAGATTTTGTAGGAGGGAAATATAATACTTTTTGCTCCACTATCTATCCCTATCTATCTAGCATTTATCTGGTCCCTGTAGTTACTACATGGAGAAGCCAGTTTTACATTTTTACTTTCTTCACACTTCACATTCTTTCTTATTCTTTCTTTGCTTCCTTTTGTTAGTTTTCTCCAACCATTCATTTTATTCTTCCCTTTATTTGGAAAAAAAATCATTATTATGTTATATTAAATAATTTGATACTCCAAAAGTAACTATTCTTTACAAGGAATACGTTTCACTTTTGTCACTAGGGTAAATTTTAATTTCAAATTAGATTTTCTTACAGAGGATATGCTATCCAATTTTCATTTAGGGGTAATGTGCAAAAAGCATGTTGATCTGATTCTATTCTCCCTGCAGTGGTGTGCACACTGAGTGAAAACAGACTGTTTTAGCTTCTGTCTCTTTAGACCTCCTCTCAAAAAAGTCAGATCTGTTTTGAATGTTTTGACTGTGTCCAGCCTGAACTGGCAACACCACCCACTGACTATGAAACATGGATGCTGGCCAAACACTCACTTGCAAGCCTCATACTTTGTGTTTTTGTCTAAGCAAGTGTATAGATGAGTAAATTCAAATGTTACACAATGTTGTCAAGGTTACAAAAATAAAGGACAAATCAAAAACAAAGCTTTCAGGGCAGCTTAGGACATATGGGCTTAGCTTAGAGGATGCATTTCCAATAGCAACTTTAGGTTTTGCAACTTTAACAATGTTTAACACATGCTCCTACGACATTATACTATAAAAATAGGCATAAAATGTCCCCTTGATACAACAATTAGGAATGCAGGACATTTACTTGTAAAGGAGTAACCATCCAAGGTTGTATTGCTACCTTTACTTTCTAAAAAGAACTTGAGTACTTCTTCCACCAAAGAAAAGCGCAAAAATGCAAGAAATGGGAAACATAATATCTTGTGGAGTTATGATTTGAGGTCCGGCTGTGCCTCAGTGGACACTAATGAATTGGCACTGTCAGCAATGTGAACTGTAGAACTGTAGACCCAACAGTGGGGATTTGCTTAGTGGTCATGCTGAAGCATGCCAGCAGGCTGAGCTTGTCAGACAGAAATGGAAGAATGAGNAGAGAGCAAAAGCCCCAGCAGCTATGTTTGATAAGATCATGTGGCTTTACTGCTTTTGAGCATGTAGGATTGCAGTCCACCAGCCCAAGTTTTATCACTGTGTCACACACTCACACCAGAGATTACCTTTCATAATTTGGTGTTGAATCGGGTGTGGAAAAATGCTCTCTCACACAGTCATCTAAAGCGAAGAAAGGATTTATTTTTTCACCTATAATCACCCTTCCTTTTTCTCCTGTTCCCTCTGTCCCATTCCTGTCTCCCGTCATCTCCTCCCTCTCTCTTCATTCCATTCTCTACCACTCCCCCCCTTTTCCCCGCTTCCTTCGCTTGTCCTTTTTTCTGTTACTTGAGGGCAAATGTCCTGCCAAGTAAGTTGATGCCTCCCACAATGACAAACAGTCATTTAAAAAGGCCAACCTGTCAGGCACACAGCACCACAGAAGGCACCTCAGAGACAAATGCAGGAAGAATATACTCAAGGTAAAGGAGACAAATGATCAAGGAGAGTTGAAAGGAAAGGATGAAGATGAAGGCAGGAGGAGATTAAGAGTCCTTGGTGAAAAGTGACTGAAGGTTGCTGACTTCCTGTCTCTCTGTGATGTCTCTCTATATTTGGATTTAGTTTATTCTAATCTAAGCATGTGTAAATCTCGCCCACTACATATTTCTTAGTCCATGATTATACTTGATATTAACTGCAGATGTGTACTCAAGATGGCTGCCATGTGTATCCTGTTAACTTTTGTCATGTGAGCATCATATTAACAATGACAAACAGCAAAATACTCAATTATGAGGATGAAGAAGCTGATTGAGCATGGTAGATTTGTGTAATGGCCTCTTCTATCATCTTTGTTGCAGCTGACACTGCTTCTGTTGGATATCTGCGGATCTCCTTGATGTTGTAAACTTTGTTTATACTGTTAAGGGAAATCAGAAGTGGGCTTTAAGTCTCCCAATGCAGACCCAGGGGGACCCTCACATTGTGCCCTGGTGGATATGATGTTTTATCCTGTAGATTGGCAGAAATATAAAAGCGAGTATGTCAGCTCACTTAGCAACTGGATGCGGAAGAGTTAAGATCAAGTATAAACCTGATTTTGTTTTTTGTGAATTTTAAGTTAATGTAATTTAATAGTTAATAATTTGAAAGTAAACATCTAAATCATTAACAAACAAATGAATAATTCCATCAATGAGTTCATCCAGCTATCCGTCTGTCCACCTGTCTATCTGTCCATCTGGGATACCCAAAAGACCACAAAAGTCTGTCAATCACACAAAATATACTTTTATCAGATAATCCCTACTGTTGGAATTTAGTATTGACATCAGAGTTGAACAGCTGACCAGACTGTTCGTAAAATTGTCCTGAAATGATTCTAAGACTGAAACAGTTTCCCCCCCCCTCTTTTTTTGTACTGACATGATTGACAGTAATTGGACTTCAAATCAGAGCATGATGTTAGTGCAGACCATTATGTCATATATAGAAAAAGACTGTTTTTCTTTACATAAGCTAGAAACTATCATTCTTGAGCTGTCTGGAATACAACAAACATGACTGGCGTTTCACAATTCCCATCAATACAGTCCATTATTTCATGTTGATGTGAGACCCTTTTCTAGCCAGCAGCAGATCTTTCCTTCAGTTCTACCATCAGCTGCATTCCTCCCCCAACAAACTGGAACTAAAAAAAAAGAAACAAAAATAAACTTTTCACCCTTAAATATTCATTTCTACTTCGAATTGACACCGTTTTTCTCCTTGGAAACTTTCAAGGTTTTTTTAAACTGCAAATTTTATCTCAACTTTGGAAATGTGGTTACAGTCAGCTCAAGTAAAGGGAGGAGACCTTCACATTGCACCCAAGTCACACAATGCATGTGGGGCTTCGCCATATGAATTCAATTTTCATTACCCCCCTGTAATAAATACAGTGTGAATCCGGGGAGGCCATGGCAGCAAAAAATAAATCTGATACATGAATAAACGATGTCCCCGGGGAAGGCAGGCTCTTCCTTTGTGAGGAAGATTGACTCCTCCAAGATGGGACACATCAGCCACAAGGAGCGGAAACAGAAATAGAAACTGCCGACAGAAAGGCGCTTGCTCACAGACTTTCTGTNCCCCCCCCAACCAATCTCAAAGCTGTATATAATAATAATACATATTCTATGCAGTGTGACTGCAAGCCATCAAATTCTCTCAGAGGTCAGCACTTTTATAATTTCCACACGATGAGAATGTAATTAAACTTGGACACAGAAACTTTGTCGCTGCACTGACTTGTCAGTGCATTCATGTGTTCAGTCTCTCCATTTTTCTGGTGCATGTGCTTGGCGATGTTTACATTTCAGAATTTCTGAGGTTCCTCGAAAGTGGATGATGTGCTGTTTGGATTATGTTTTTATTCAGTTTTCTACGGCATCCCTTTAGACGACACTTTATGAGGATGGATCTGTCTTTGCAGGTGCACAAATGCACCTTTTAGGGTGCATTTGTGCACTCCAGAAGCCTTCACATGAACAGAATGTTCACATGAACACTTGTGACCTTTCTGAGGAAGGTAGTATACTACAGCTGAAACTGAAATTAATTGGTCAATAAGAAAAAAATTACAAAAAAATTTGTAAGACTAGATGAACCTTGAAACCACATTCTAGCATGGCTAACTTCATAAAGGTTAACAAGTAATAATTAATGGTAATAAATGAATTACACATCATAAACATTATTAAGAAGATTTGGGTTGCCAGGTTAGGCAAAATCCCTTTGGCTGGTGTATATCCTCCTCCAGCAAGGACCAGCAAATGATAATTAACTAATATTTATTATAGCTGCAGACTGGACAGTCTAGTCTAGTTGTGGAAGAGGTCTTTATTAATGACTTACTGACATGTTGTAAATGCATACTTAATGGCTGATTATGAAATTTACAACCCCTTGTCAGGCGGCAGGTAGAGGACTCAGGAGCAGACATGACAGCCGAATCAGATAGTCCTTCTCAACTTTAATAATAAACATAAAAACACCCACAAGGGGAAACAAGGTCCAATAATCCAAGCGAAGAATAACTAAAAATCACTAGACAAGCTAGGAAAAAACACCAGTAATATTTTGGCAGGGAAAAAA
>VXCM01000424.1:80356-127338 GCA_014773175.1 Lucifuga dentata
AACAAACACACGTGGACTCAGCACACATCAGCATACCCCACACAGACAAGGCGAAAATAAAAGCAGAGACAATAAGAAAACTAAGAGCGCCCTGGAGCCGTCCTGACACCCCTGAAACACTGATTTTTCACAACCTGCATATATAAAGCATTGATAAATAATTTATTGACTGGTTATAAAATTAATTACAGTTATCTTCTAAAATATGTCTTACATAAAAGGTAACATCTGACAAATAATTGTGTTTAATGCAGTTTTGAATAGTTCAGTGACAAGTTACACTTGTTAAGAACACTTAACATGCTAAAGGGTAATCAGTGCTCATAACACCATCCACAGTTCACCAGTAGCACGACCCTGATGACAGTCACAGAGCATTACAACAGTATTTCATTAATTCACAAATCTCCGTAGGAAAAGAAAACAGTTAATTTGCAAATCAGTCCATGCCACTGTGGTGATCTCACTGAGGGCTATTAACTCGACCACTGAATTCAGCCCTTTGCAACCCCTCAATCTGGCGTCACAGCAGATGGGTGGAGGTCTGTGATCTGTTGAAGCAATTTTGTGCATGGCTGCCATGGCCTGTCCTGGTGTGACATCTCCTGCTGCTAGTCGGGCTGTACCCTGACCTTCACACTGGGCTGGTGTACAGCTGTCTGGCTAGGAAACACACACACACACACACGCGCGTGCGCGCACACACATGCACACAAAACATGCCTGCAATCCCTGGGGATGAGCAAAAAGTTTTGTTGGACAAGTGGGTTGGTGTTATTGTGAGATAGCACCATTAAACCCTGGCCAGCTACAGTAGAGAGCGAGCTGGCAAGCAAAGGGCAGCGTGCTTTGTTGAACAAAATGTCAAAAGTGACTCCAAGAATTGGCGCTCAGTTGGTATCCGATTTGATTTAGATCAATGCTAGAGGTTGAGTAAAAGATTATATTTTTACAAAGTGACTTCGGCTGTGGAAAGCTGTTGAATGTGGAGGAATCACAAACACACACACACCTACGTATCTACTCATACACATGTACCCACACATTCACACACACAGACACATCCCCCCCCCCCCNCCCTTCCTATTTGTCGGGGTAGAGGTGGAAGACACATAACATAAACCCAAAGAGACACTTCCTCCGTTGGGAGAGATCTTCTCTCATTACCAGCAGGATTGACACTGGGCCTGGCCTGTCCGGAGGGAGGACTAAGCCAATAAGAGAGTAATTGAAAGAGGCGCTTGACTTCCCGTCTGTAACAACTTACAGACCAGGGCTGATGTGCCTCGAGGAGCGTGGCGTTTATACAACAGATGGGCAAAGACAAACAAAGTTGGTCCAGAAGGAAAAATAAGCAATTCATAGTGAAACAATTTTCACCTCCCCTTAGATTATGTTTGTCTCTATATCAGCTTATATATGACGCCTTATCTCTGAAGCAATTTTCCGAGCAGATACAGGATCTTGTCACATTTGCTTTATGTAAAGCACCAATACAAAATAAATTAACTGTATAAATCTCAAAGAATATTACCAAGAAGAAACATGCCACTACAAGAGTGGGTCATGGTTATCTACTATCCCCGTGGCAGCTGTGGTCCTAAGTGTCAACTACCGGAGCCAGGATGAGGAGAGTTAGAGGCTGTGCCACAGCATCATGTCTCAGTGAGGTGTGTGTGTGTGTGTTGAGTCCCGGCGGCTAGACTTGTTACAGAGATGACAGCATGTTTTGTTTCACTACATAGTCCTTGCACTGACAGTCTGGGAGCCTGGAGCCAAACAGATACAGCAGCAATGCCAGCTATCTCAAGATCTCTCTCTCTCTCTCTCTCTCTCTCTTCTGTCTCTGCAGCACTCTTTTTCTTTCTCACAGACACTCACACGCGTACACTTGTGCACATTGTACATAGAAACAGTACAGGAGATACTGTATACAGCAAAAAACACAGTGCAGCATAAAGAAACACAGATGAACCTTTAGTAACACATGTATGTTTGCTGTCCCTCTCTGGCTAACACACATGCACAGACACCAGCATTACTGCAGTTCTTTGGGTGGTGGATGGATGGCTGATGTTAAACTGTGCCCACATAATACTAATATACTGTATATCTATTGAGTTAAGCTAAATGTGTAGATCCCAACATGACAATACCTCAAAGAGTTTGCAGGCCACAACAATAACAACTCCTGATCCAGTCCAGGATCTGTGGGAAGGAAAATTCCCTAAAAGCAATTTCCATACATTATAAGGGAAATATTATTTATGTTTATAATCACTCCTTGCATCAGCTGAGGTAAGAAGTGATTATAAATGGCAAAAACAAACTTGTAATGTAATGCAAACTACAGATCACAATGGAATTTGGATCCAACAATAGGATCCTGAAAATCTTCCAGTAATGTAGTAGATCCAATATAGTACCCCAAAACACTCTTAATTATGTCATCAGAAAGTTTGAAGTTTTGGAATTGAAGCTAGCTGACTAATGATTCTCATAATGATTTATTATATGATGTTTATAACAGAATTCATGTTATCTTGGCAAAAAAAAAAAAAAAAANAAAAAAAAAAAAAAAAAAATTAACACCTAAAGTGAAAATGTAATTATGGAAGAAAAGTATTCTCTGCCATTTCTACACCTTTTGTTAAATAACTTAATTTGTTATAATTGTCTCTTACAGTATTCAATTCAGGCTCTATAAACTCTTCCAGCACCAAATATTACTTTGTAAATACAGTTTTTAACTCAGTATAGATGCCGGTTATGCATCATTTACTGCACTGTATGAACCTGTGAGCCATCAATAATGCAAGCCTGCACTTGATGCCCAAGTGTGGGAATAATGCCTGCCTTGAAACATTGCTGGAGAAACTGCAGTACTTCTCAGATTGATGCAACGCTCGACATGAACAAGAGATTGAGTTGGCACAGTGAACATAGTTTACTAAAGAATAACAGAATGTTATTCTAAGACTTGTAGAGTTTTATCCAAAACTACTCATACCACAGTTCTCAGGTATTGCAATAATGCAGTTGCTCAGAGCCTGGCATTCGGTAGAAGGGAGGTGTAGAATTGTAAAGGTTGGAGAGGTGGGGATGAGAGTGAAAACCTGTCAGGGGAAACTTAAGGTAACAAGCATACTCTACAATATGGCTCACTTGTTAACAATTGTTCTGATTCTGTGTAGTTATAATTTTTAAGCAAAAATCTGCCGGAAAAACATCAATAAATATTACCTGGATAATTACAGGATTTCTATGCAGTGATGTGAGAAAAGAAAGATACACAATGATGGAGTTTGCAGTTGTGTCTCATCTAACTAAGGTAATGCAACTCACGCTGAAAGCAGAATGTCTACTTTGGAAACTCAACTCACCAAAGTTTTTAGAATAATCTCATGAGAATACATGTTAATACAGCTGTATATTGACACTGGACCCGAATTTCCTTCAGCACTTTGATTCAAAGAAGCACAATAAAGCAGCTTTCTCTCTGTTTCCATCAATTCTATTTCTTTGACCAACTCTTCCCTCCTCTGTAAATAACATAACTATTCTGTAGCAAAATGCAGAATGAAATGCTGATAGTGTGGCATTAATGAAGTTTTAATAAGAGGGATGCAGTCCAACAATAAAGAAGAGGGCCACAGGGGGGCAGAGAAAAGTGCAGTGCCCAGTGTGCCACATCGGAGTCATCCATCTTGTTATTTTATAAGGTCAATTCAGTTATGTGTCCATAATGGGTAATTATTGAATTGCAAACTTAATAAACACTGGAGGGGATGCTCTTGCCAGCTCCAAGTGTGGACTTTGTCACTTGCAATTTAAATAATGGACCTGACTCAGAATGCCACTAACTGTAAACAGACAACAGGTAATGATCTATTGGTTAAATGAGGTTGACAGAGTGAAAGAAAAGATGCTTGTAGGAAAGCTGGAGAAGGGAGGGGCATTATTTTGCAACTTCTATTTCTACATTCACATTGAAAACAAAGGGAAGAACAAAAGAAAAGTACCTCTTGAATTACTGGGGGAGCTGGCACACTTGTTTTCTGTGCTCTGTGTTGGAATAAAAGATTTGTCTGCAAATAATTTATTCCAGTACTCCCTTTGCCATTTCCCTCTTCTTTCCCCAGTGATATGCAGAGCCTTTTTTGTGGTAGAATTCCAGATGATAAATACTGCACATTTATAAGAAAAAAGTTGAGAGGGGATATTTAGAACACAGGAAGATACTGCATAAGTCATTATGCTTTATTCACATCCCTGTGGATGCCATGGTATCCAGGGATACGTTATGTAAAACTGGTCAAAGCCATGCTAATGTGATTTTGAATGCATGACTTCATCATCTCTATACCACAGGTATTGTACATCAGTAGAAGTTGCTCAGAATCATATGGGACCAAGAGCAAGAAACTCCATGACTGAAATCAATAAATAATTAAAAAAAAAAAAAAAAAAAAAAAAAAGCCGATATTGCTATGTATTGTTATTCATTACATTTCTGGGAAAAATTAGTTTCACAGAGTCACAATCAGGGCTATAGGAACAAGATAAAGTAAGAGAAGGTGCTTTTGTATATTAAAAATAAAATAAAAAAATCTAGTGATAGGCAATGAAAATTTTAAAGTTGTTGTAATCACACATTTATTTAGTATCATTACTCTCTCTTTTTACAGTCTTGCTATTTTTAGGCCTAAATTTAATGTTGGGCAATGCTTGTGGGAGTAGACTTGTCACCAAAGGGGATGCTGTTAGATGATGCATGTGGGTGTATTTTTGGTGCATTGTTGTCTTCACCTGAGGCAACAGATGTGAAACTGGAAGAAAAAAGAGCCAGGACATTTTTGGGGTTCAAGACATATACATGAACCTCTAGAAAATGAATAATGAAGCTCCACATGCAGAGGAATGTAGGCTACCTCACATGCTAATCAATATGAAGATACTCATGGCAGGTCTGAGATGTCATATAGCCACTATAACGATACTGAGCTATAGCATTCTTATTGGTTTGGCTTTCTCATGTCTATTTCATATCAAAAAACTGTTTTACCAGATATACCTCTCTTTGAGTCTACTGGAGTTTTTTTGGGAAGATGTGATTTGGTAGGGGAGCTAAACTAGAGAAAGAAAATAAATGTCCCGTTGACATTTTATGAGGCATCCCCACATCCATAGCCAAAGCAAACCAAAAAACCTGCCTAAATAAGAAGTCACTCAATAAGATACAGAACAGGAAGCTCTATGGACCAGAGGCAGTGAAGAGATGCTTTAAGGCATGCTCAAAAAGATAATAGTCTGTTAAACCAGCACGGAAGAGAAATGGAGGGTGGACAAGGTTAGATTAGATGTCAGACACTGGCAATATAGATTTGTGTGGCATCCTAGAATATGTCTCCATTGTCCTCTATTGAAATACGCACTAAGACTTGATGATCTATTTATGAATGAAAGGTGAAAAGTATGAAATGGCTGAAATACAGTTCTTCACATCATAGCACATAATGTTACAACACTAGGTGGAGCAGTTGTGGTGATCATCAATTTAATGGCACAATGGCAGCCTAATGTATAGAGAAGAGAGTGGTTGACAAGGTCATTGGGTTGAACTCTGGTTGGAAAAAGTCTGTATGGGAGTACAATAAGAAATGCTCTCAGCTCACTCAAGTGCCCTTGATCAAGAAACTAGCCCTAAATGCCTCGATGAACCTGCTCAGCAGCACAAGATTGTAGTTTGATGTGGTAGTTAGATGTGGTAGTTTTCAGGCAATTCTGTTTCACACAAGTCAGTACTGTGAAATAGGGTTAACAATACAAAGCACAAAGCATAGGACAGTGATTACTGTCCCTTTGAAGCCAAAGTAAGGAGGGTTTGACAGAAATGCAGCTTCTTCTTGTGGTATTCATGGTGCTGAAGCTGTAGGGCAAGCCCATTCTCAGAGAACTAAGGTTGTCAATGTGTAACCATATCCTGAAATTTAGAATGACCAAATACTAGTGCAGTGCCCGTCAACAATGCCTGTTTGGACTGGGCCAGACTCTGTGGTGTGCACCACAGCCTGCCATAAGTGGCAGGCTGTAGCCGTGGAGAGGAGCATATGCTGGTGCACCTGGAGCGTATCCTGCCATGCAGGAATGACTTTTTTCCAGCACAGCTCAATTCGAGCTCATCCAAACATGCAACACTGCACGTCCTTGGGTCCTGAGCATTATACCTGCCAAATTTCAATTTCATTCAGTGCCAGGTTCTCAAGATATTGGTGCCACAAACAGATGGATGAACAGGGATTTCTGGCTTTATATTATTGGCTTCTATTCAAAGATTCACATAAAACATAAAAATCATACGGGTAATTTTGTAACATCTCAAACAACCATGATAAACAACAATTGGTCTTTTAAATGAAAAAGAAAAAAGGGTGGATAATTTTTTCTCTAGGCACAACAATTTTCTCCCACAGTCCAAACCATGCAGTTTGGGTGCACTGTAAACTCTACATCGCTCATAGGTGTGAATGTGAGCATGAATGAATTTGTGGCTGCTGATTAGCCCTTTGATAAACTGGAAACCTACCAACAATTTCCTCTCCTGCCCAATAAACGCTGGGGGTAGGCTCCAGCTCCCTGCACCTCTGGACAGGATAAGTGGTATAAGAATGGAAGGATGCTATCAGCACCACCTCTCCCCATACACAGTATACACGCTATGCATAGGGCATCATATGAGATGGGAAGCATCAGCTCAGTTATATATGTTTTTATTTATTTATTTATTTAGTTTTCTACAGTATGAAACAAACACAATGAAGAAAGGAATATTTATATTAACATTTTAGCCACTTAAGCCTAGTGGAGCTCTGAGGGAAAAGAAGAAACATTTCTCATAATTTGATTTCTCCTTATATTGAAAACATCATTGTACATTGAACCTGTTGTATGCTTTGTTCACACATTGTCTTCAAAAACTGTGGAAAAAAGTGCTGATGAAACGTTCAGAAATGCCAGCTCCCAAAAGCAGCAAAAACAAGGGATTATCTATTTTAAATATGAAGTTTATTTCAAAATCTAACACACAAAATATTTATGTTGGAAAGTTTTGACCCCAAAATGTAAAGACTGAAGTCCCACAGCATTAAATTTAATACTAACTTTACCAATGTTATCAAGAAAAGCTAAATGCAGGAGTTTTGCAAATCCTGTAACAAAATTTCACTTGGAACAGCAATACGATCATGGCCTGCCTGGATGGATGAATGGATGGATGAAAAAGATTCATGCCATCACTCGCCTCTTTATTTGAATACACAAAGAGTATTTGAAATATATAAAGCAGCATCCTGGGATTCATACAAAGTTTGCTCATGTAACTTTCATGTTACCTGCCACACCTTTAGACTTTTCATCTGGTGGCACTGTTTTAAAAATTCATGAGGCAGTCCCTGTGTCACAAGAATCAGGAAGTCCCAAATGATCCCCCTCTCTTTTCATTCTGTGTGCAAAGACTGCTTTTTTTGCCCAGGTAATTATATTGACTGCTCGGTTTTTGTTGGTGAACTCATTCCACCTTGAACCAATTTTTTTCTCTTTCACTAAGAAAACTAGAACCTAAAGCAAGATTCAAAGGCATCTCTGAGACCACTCATGAATGGTGATTTGTATGATTATAAAATGTTAATTTAGGATGATTAGTTAAGCAAACACTAAGTCATATGTGCATATAGATTAGCATAATACAAAATAATGTACACATTTTGGACAGAGAGGATCGTTGGATTGAGAGGGGAGTGAAGGAGGCCATTTATGTCCTTGTAGAGAGACCTTCCCTCAACAGAAATGGAAGTCTCAGATACAATCTACCCAGCACCTGTAATGAATTACTGTCTTCCCTTCCAAAGAAATTTGGGGACAGGTCCTGCAAAGTCCTTAAAAAAAAAAAAAAAAAAAAAAAAAAAAGAAGTTGAAATTTATTATTTGAAATGTATTCATTGTTTGAAATTTGAATAAAACATTTTACACCACAGATTATTCAAACAATTTGAATTATATATTTGGAATTGAAGATTTGTTGTGATTTGACATCATAGTTACTGTAGTTACTGGAGATTTAACATCCTTCTGTGCATTCATTTCTGTCTGACGAAGCCATCTGGTTGAATGATGAAACGTTTCAGAATTAAAAACTTGAATCCAGTTGACTTGACTCAATTTTCATACAGTACATCTACCCGCATGTATAGATAGAATCTTCATCAAAACACTTTAGCCACTGTTTGTTGTTGCTCGACATTCCTCCTCCTCAATCTAAAACAGCATCAGAACCCTCTCATACCATTGAAAGGAGATGTTTTCTGAGAAATGAGCTGCATGTATTGGTACTACTACCAGCAATGCCATTACTTCAAGCTAATGGTTGTTTATAATATTCTGACCTCATTCAGCAGTGAATATCCACTTCAAACCATGAAAACTGGTATTTCCTTCAGCACTGTCAACCATTAGACCCGTGGCTTCCCTTTCCAAGAGGCAAATGATCACATCTCATTACATCTGAGCCAGAAGGTTCAGTTCCCAGTGTTTCACTTCCCCCGGGCTAAGTATTTGCAATGTATTTAAAAGGTTGTATATTCTCTTCATTTCTCTGGTTGGTCCGGTTTCCTCCTACCTCTAAAAACATGCAGGTTAGGTGAATTGGAAACTCTAAATTGTCTGTAGGCTTGAATGAGTTTGTCTGTCTCTATGTGTCAGCCCTGTGATAGGCTGGTGACCTGTCCAGGGTGCCCCTACCTCTCGCCCAATGACTGCTGGGATAGGCTCCAGTTCCCCCATGACCCTTATAGGATAAGTGGGTATGGATGATAGATGGGTGCTTGGTTGACATTCTAGATAAATGAAGAGCTGATGTTTGACTCTTTCTCTAATGCAGTTTTGCAGAGAGAATGTGTTAAGCCTGGCAAACACTGTACAAATTTCAATGATCATATGTGTTGTGTTGTCTTAGACTGTACAATTGAATCCGCCATCCTGGCTAAAGTCCCCAGTCTCTGTGCTTACACTGTACTGGGGACTTAAACTGTATGTTACAACAGAATCTCTCCTTGGCTTTGTTGACAATTCCAATAAACTTTTATTAAAGATGGTGGTTGTGCCTGTAATTCACTATGTAGAGGACAGTAATGCATCCTCAAACCAGATGGAAACCCAAGAAGAGGAAGAGGAAACGGAGGGATTAAAAAAAGAGAAAATGAAGAAGAAAGTGCTATGTTGATAACAAAAAGAAAGGCAGAGTCATTCTGCTTTGCAGGCACATTTCTGTAATCTGCTCTCAGTATTTTGTGTCCACTTTCTGTCCACACGCTCTGCTGCTTGCACCACATTTGTTGTCACTGGAGAGGCTCCACTCATGCAGGCGCACTCACTTTAGCACGAATCAAATCAGTTATCGGCCAAAATTTCTAACATGCCAGAAATTTATCCAAGCATCCAACAGCCAAATTGTTCCTCAATCCGGCTGAAAAACCCATGTTGGAATGCCGCACCATGTCTAACAGCCACGGGTCAGGTGAAAATTCTGTCTGATTGTAAAATGAGTTGGGTCTCACCAAATTGTGATAAAATCAGCCCAAAAAATGTACAGTGTCCGCTAGGCTTTATCATCAGTCTGTGCTGTCTCACTTGAGCTCAGCATTATAGTATATAATGCAAGGAGCGCTCAGATTCAACACATAATAATAATGCCATTCTGAATGATTCATGACCATTCCAAGACAATTACCAAATGTTAAATAATGAGTAATGTAACAGTTAAATAACAAAAGCATGTAAATACAGTGATCAAACAAGGAAGTTCAGCATGTAATGGTAAACAGAGATGGACTTGCCATGTGCCAATCTAATGTGTGTTCAAATCATTAAGAAGAAACTGCAGTGGTAATTGCAAGCAACATCAGTGATTTCATATTCCATCCCTAATTGAGTGCTGGTGCATGTCTGAATTCAATCATCCTCCCTATTCTTCCCCTCAATCCACATCATCTGTTTGAGGACTTTTAGCCAGATAATTGCAGCCTCATCTACAATGATGTGCTTTTCTTTCTTCCCCTATTGTCATCTCATCAGTTAAGTGCTGCATCCAATTTATATGGAGGATGTCTTGTCATTCTACTGCTGCACAAACAATATTCACCCATTAATGGAGGGAATAAATTTGACATTTTGTTCTCATTCTGTGTTTTTTTTTTTTTTTTTTTTTTTTTTTTNTAATTTTCAACACTGTAATGGGAATGCCCCTCTACAGACACTCTGGACAGCAAGGCTGTACTACCAGCTTCATGTGCATGAATCACTTTGGTAAGACTGGTAAGAAAGCACAGCAATTTTAGTTGCAGTAAGCCCTGGTTTCCTGCCATATTTGTTCAGTCTGATGCAACATGGAATCAGTTATGTACTTTCAGCTTCTTCATTCCTGACAGCATCTTTGCTCTGTGCTCCCATTTTGCAGGTGGGTTCCTCTATAGCAGGGACTGTGTTTGTTTTATATGAAATCACCCGCTGACCCTTCTGACCACAAATCATGTTGAAAGAGGAGTGAGAGGGGAGAATAAATCTCCATCATGCAAAGGGAAAGTACCTTTTAAGATCCGTCAAAGCCTTTGCTAATAGAGGTGATCCATCCAGGGCTTTCAAAATGTCACATCCCTGCCTTATTCATTTGCATAACCTCTAAAGCGTTCCAGAGAGCGTGCGGTGCATTGATTTAGTCTGTGTCTTTGGAGATGCCTCTGTTGTTGACACAGTCGTGTAAGTGAGTGTGACTGTGGTTGGCTCCCCTTAATCCACTAAACTGTGAGGAAAGTGTGAACACGGCTGCAGGTTTATAGCCCCATCGTGAGTCATTCCCACACTCAGTCTCACTAATCTGATGGCTTTTACTGGGTAAATATTATTTTATCTCCGATTTATCATGAAATGTCCAGTGTGGGCCCACTGAATCCAGTGAGTCAGCCTATAATCTGAACAGGGCTCTGTTACAATTCCTAGGTCTAATCAGAAACTGAAAAGTCATCCATCCATCCATCCATTTTCTGTACCCGTTTGTCCTGTTGAGGGTCATGGGGGGACTGGAGCCTATCCCAGCAGTCAAAGGGTGAGAGGCGGGGTACACTCTGGACAGATCGCCACTAGTCTATCACAGGGCTACTGAAAAGTCAATCAATTGATAATAATTCATTCTAAAATCCTTAAATTAAGAATATGGGAAAATATTTCCCACAGCTACACTGTTCTCCGATTTGTGTGGACGTGTGTGGCTTTTAGCTGGGACAAACATACAACACAACTGAGAACAAAAGGAGAGAAAGCAGCCTATGAAACCTCTCAATCAGAATGAAATGATGACACCTTGGCTGGTGTTTCCCTTCCCACAGAAGGGTGCCAGGTGATTTTAAGCGCATCCTAATCTAATCTGTTTATCTGTAAATACAAAGTTGAGTAAATTGTAAAATCTGCTTTTTTTTTTTTTTTTANTTTTTTTTTTTTTTTTTACATATAATTTGCCTGCTGTGTGAACATAGCATTAAGAATATTTATTTATACACTGTGGGCTTAAACATAAACAGGAGACAGAAAATTCAGCGCCAGAAGTGAGAAATTTCTGCTTTGTTAATTTATGTTGATGCAGAATATACCAGGCAAAAACCCAAATCAAATCTTCCATGCCATTCCTGTTCATAGACTGAACATTGTCACACTTGTGTTATCTGATAAAAAATATTGCAGCAGAATTAAAATTCCACAGGAACTGGAAATGTATTCAATAAAAACTGACATTCTTCTCATCTTCCCCCCCAGATCCAAATATGAAGGTTCATGTTCTTCTTGGGTTCAATTGCCTGGAAGTCAGTTTCATAAAATTAGCCTAAGGTAAGGCTGAGACCCACTGAAAAGAGCCTAGAAGAGCAAAACCAAAGAGAATACTTTCAGAGTAAAATTGTGGTTCAGTTGATTCAGGACTTTCAAGATAAGATAGCGTTTCTGGGAGGAATACAAATATGGATTGCAAGCACAATTACTAAAAGTCTAAAAGGCTCCAAATCATCACTTCACATTAGCATTTCAAAACCCTTCTTCACTACTCAGCGCCTCATTGCATCAATAACAATCATTTTATAGTCCATTCAGCACCAGTGATGAAGAAACTTTAACTCCTTCTTTTGTTGGCAGGTCAGTTGCCATCATGATTAGAGTTTCAGGATATGCGGTGTTAAAATATATATTTTTCATGGTGATCAAACACATGGTCAGATAATGGACTTGCTAAGTGCAGTATGGAGAAGAAAGAAAAATTATGGCAAGCGAACTGGAGTTAATTTGTACAGTCTCAGACAGGGCGCCATCAAGGCATCATTTATCACCACCCCCAGCTCCCAAGTTATTATTCCCTTAAGGCAATGTTTCCAGATAGAGATCGGTACAACACAAGAATCTGGTCAAAGGAAATTGGAAAGGAGGTGATAATGGAAAGTTCAGTTAGTAGATCTGACCTACTGGATCCAGATCAGTGCTGTGTGAAAGCCTGATAACGTCAGTTCTGTTGTTCATATCATTTAAAAGTTCCTGTATCTACTAAATAAATCTCATGGCTAAAAGACCTTCCGACAGATGTTCAAAACTCACATAGGACATTCAATGATGCATGACAGGTTATTTTTTGAAAATTACTTTTTAAAACTACTTTTGACATATGAGATGTATGACATAAATAGATTTTTTCTTAATCATCATTATTAATCATGATTGTTTCCCAGAGCTGTAGTCCATTTGCTCTGGTCAGAATCAGTTGTTGCTTTTGTCCCTTGGTTTGGTTTGGTTTGGTTTGTCACAGAAAAATTTCAAGCAAATCAAAATATATCAAAAAAAGCCGAGAATGCTCATGCTGCTTTCATTGGTTAGACATATCTGCAATTAAAAAAAAAAAAAAAANAAAAAAAAAAAAAAAATCAAAATAGGAAGAAACTGCTGTATGCCAGCAGCACAGAACAATAACAGAAATGACTTCCATTCCTAGTTGCATCATCATTTGGGCCATATGCCAGCAGAACGTCAAATTTGATTTAAAGACATCACAAAAAAGCATTTTGCTTGACATTATGTGAAGAAGAGTGGGTATAGAGCACATACAACAACATGCTAACCTTCAACATGCTAATCTGAAGACCTGTTTGATACACAACCTTTTCAAAGCATCTGTATAATTTGCTATTGGTAATCAAAGGTGCAGTTTGACTTTAACCACATGGATGTAGCTAGATCACTCAACAGATCAAATGATATGTTTGTAGTTGGTTCAAAACTAAAAAAAAAAAAAAAAAAAAAAAAAAAAAAAAAAAAAAAAAAAAAAAAAAATTGCTCCAGAGTTTTTTTGACTGGAGAGAGACCACCCATTGGTAGTGGTCTTAAAGGACCATACTGGCCATTTTGCATGTTTGAACCTAATGTACTCAATTTTCATACATGTTAAATTACTGACAACAATTTTGCGTATTTCAGCTTTCCTAATATTTTGCAAAATCTCTTAACCTTTCAAAATTAAATATTTAAGCAATGCAACCACCTTAAAAATCAATGTTTTGCCTGCTAATAGTTACGCAGCCTTATGAAGTCATGATTGTTTAAATGTTTTGATAAACACAGGTCTTTTGGGACTACATTCCCCGGTGGAGACATACATTCACTCTACACTTTTTATTGCGCTTAAATGCTGTAATTTCGTAACATCGGGGAAAAAACCTGAATACATGTCTTGTTCGCAATGATGGATCCACTCCATGTCTGCCTCATATCTGCATTAAGCATAAACCAGGCATTAGTTCCGAGTGCACACATGCACTCCAAGTGCTATTGCTGGATTCAGACCTGCCTGAATCATTCTAAGGGAGAAACATACCTGAGTCAAATTCAACCAGACTATTATTAAATATAATCAATATTTTAATTATTTGCAATAGTATATTTGCATTAGTACCTTTAGTCTGACTATTTTCATCTGTTTCACTAAATCATTTCCAGAAAGTTTTCAGAGGGTTTATCTTTTGGATTATAAAAATGTCTTTCTCCGGTAGTTGAATTTTTTTTCCTCCGACACAGTGTAAAAATGTTTTCAGCCATTTTCATTATTGTCCAACTTTTATTTTGGTTAACAGCAACAACGTAACTTTCAAACACTGTTAGTTATCTCAGCATAGCAAACAGCAATTAATACTTTTGACAATAAACCAGCAAACAATGAATTCAATATGAGCTCAGTCCGCAGAACAATAAACCATTAGCATTCATGATGGTGATGCATTATACTGAAAATAAAACAGTGCCGTACTTCATACGCTCAGGGCACTGAATCGATTGGGAGTTGCAACATCAGCCAGAGTGTGAAAGAGAGAGAGGAGAATGATTCACTGGGGTGGGAGGGGGTGGTNGGGGGGGGGGAGACAGGTCTAGGAATGATGATGAAAATCGATAAAGAATAATAAATGAGAAACAACTGGGCAGATTATGGAGGTTATTAGGATGTGGAAAAGGGCTGGCTTCATCCTTTCAATTGACATGGGAGTACAGCAGAAGACAAAAGCATGGAAAACACCTTAATGTGGTAATGCTAGACTGCATCTGCTGTTCTGTGGCCTCTTTTCTGCTTCTTACATACAGCAGGGGGTGGTTGTAGCCTCAAGGTTAGTGAAGCAAGATTGTGAGCAGAAGGTCAACGGATTGAACTTCTCTGGATATGTGAAGTGAGTGAATAATCTCCTGCCCCCAACTACTAATTAGGTGCCCTTGAGCAAGGTCTTCAACCCCCAACTGCTCCAGCATATCTACTCAGTAGAAGACTGTGGTGTGTGGGGCAACTCCCAGATGTAAATGTAAATGTGTAACAGTACTGTCTTTTCTGGGTGAATACATTTTAAGCAAACAACAACATAATAGAGGCAGGAACACAATGCTGTGAGTTCTGTTCTGCTGGGACCTGACAGATTTGAAAGTTTGTTGAATGGGCTGCAGCACTGTTAGCTGAAATGTAATCATGTGCAGAAACAATGCTAGGAAATTAAAAAATGTGCTTTTCTTTTCTTTTCTTTAAGAAAACATACAGGAGTCATCTGCAGATTAATTAAAACCTCATAGCCTATTGATTAAAATATGTCAGTGGATGATTACTCACAAATAAAAAAGACAGCTGGTGCCTTTCAAGGAGATTCTCCTGCTTTGACCAAAACAAGCAGAGTTATTTAACAGACAGGTGAAAATAGAGATAGCACAAAAACAGAGTTAATCTTCATGCTGCAAGCTAAGAGGAGGGGTGGGGGATACACCGGTGTTTTGCTTGTGTGCCTGGAATCATAATCGTCCTGTGAGATGGACAAATACTGTATCTGCTCTTTCTCGTACAAGTTTGATTGCAAAACTCTTCTCAGCTCTATTACTTGCTCACCTCTGGCAGTATAAATGATGCATACATTGTAAAATTGAAAAAGTTAAGAAAGGTTATAAAAAAGAAATATATATATATTAGTAAACTAACTTCACTTAATTTGGTTTGTCCAACTTGGAAAGTATGTCAAAACTGCAAAGTGTGTCAGATTATGCACCAATGCAGCTGTTACTACAACTTCAAGTAAATTAACTAAAAGATGTAAGGGTAAATAGACAATTTGGGCAGCTTTAAACAGGAACTTAAAACGTATTAACTTAGCCCAGTTTTTATGTACTTTTATTGTTTATTCACATATCCATTCATTTGTCTATATTATTTACATTTCTGATATTATCTATCTATCTATCTATCTATCTATCTGTCTATGAGATATGTATCTTTAATTTATATCGTGCCTGATTTTAAGNTATCTATCTATCTATCTATCTGTCTATGAGATATGTATCTTTAATTTATATCGTGCCTGATTTTAAGCATTTCCCTATTTTTACAAAGCTGATTTAAAAACTTTTTTTTACTATTACTTGTCAATTCTACCATTGACAAGTTTCTCCCCTTGCTTCTTGATGTTATATACTTGCCTATTTTTATTACCTCATTCTCTAATTGTCTTTATTGAAACGTGTGATTTATAACTGATTTTAAAGCCCAACCCTCCACACTGCAAGGAATGGATGGATGGATGATAGTTACATCTGGCTTTTTTTTTTTTTTTAANTTTTTTTTTTTTTTTTAAGTGTAGGCTTTTGCTTTGTTAATTAGACTGTAAAACCTTCTCAAAGCTGTACTGTAGTTTTACATAAAAAATGTAAATCCATACTGAGAAGTGAAACTGGCACCAATCTAATTCAAGGCCCAGCAGAACTCATATCATTTAACTAGACTCATTTAATTTAGCACAATTACAGCAGCTGAATCCACAGGGACATCATGGCTGGCCTCCCACCAGTATTGCATATTACTCAGATGATCCACTGTGTTGTTATTGTTGCCTATTGTATTACCCTGAGGTGAAGACATGCGTTTCATGAAACCAAGTGTCTCAAGAGATTATGAGCTGTGGCTTCACTATAACTAAATGACCAGTTGCTTTGATGAATTTGCAGAGGTCATGCACAGCTGACTGTGCTGGATGCAGCAGGGTTTGGGGTGGGGGGTTTGCAGGGCTGAAGTAAGGGGATTTCGAAGTGGGAGTGCAGAGCTCCATCTGGTCCCATCGTCAGGTCGTGATGGGCAGGAATCCTCGAGCCAGGAGCCTGCTGGCTGTCTCTCGTACCGGAAACACACACATACACACACACACACACACACACACACACACACACACACACACGCCTGCTCATACAATTTGACAAACAGCAAAAACACAGAACACACAGAGGATACTCAAAAGCCAATGCCACTGGTAACTACACACAAAAGCACTCAGTCACTGTAACCAGAAATCCAGCTCAGGAGGAAAGATGGCATATCAGAGATTGTATGAAACTAATTTTTCTCCTGCTCCATCTTCTTCTTGCCCTTGACCTCGTGAACTCAGCACCAGCAGCACTGCACTCCACCATGCTGGAGTTCCCGTTCAGTTTTCAACAGACAGGAAACAACCACTCACTTTCCTTGTTGCTTTTCCATGCTGTTCAATGCTAATTCACCCACACAGGCAATTCAAAGACTATTCAAAAATGACACGCAAAACTGTGATTGTCATTCCTTGTGGAGGAAAGCGTGTTTCATTCTCATCTTTAGCGGCTAAGAGGATTTGTCCCGGCGAGGTGCTTCTGCTGTGGGTTTTAAATCACTGTTGACATCAGAGTTTCTTCCCGGATTACATCTCCAGTTTCATTACACTTGTCTCGATAGGATCTTCCACAGAGTTTGATCGAAGGTGGCTTATTATTTTACACTAAAAATGTTCCCTTCTCACCAGACTAAAATTAATTTCAAGTTAAAAGACTCATATTGCATCAGTGTGGTATAGACCCATTTTCCTTTTGAAGCCAAGTGATAAAATGTTCCTTTTGAACTTTCTTGTTAATCAGTATAATTTCTCTGTAGATTTCATCTCTTCCATTTCACAAGTGGATGGAAGAGATGAAATCTGTGGATGGATACCTTTGTGTTTCTGAATACATGTGTGAAATATAAAGACACAATACTAACTATTTAACAATGCCACTTCAGCATGATGCAGGTAAATGGAGAGTTCTGAGACTAGTGAAGCTTGAGATATCTCTCTGTTTTGTTTGGGCTCACTCTTCTAATCACTTCTTGAATGCATAATGGCAAAAACATGGCGTGTGAATGAACTTGTGTGTATCTCCCTTTTACATATTGCATTAAAATTTGATCTCTATCAATGACCTCTGATATCAGGATTTGCATTTACAGTATGCATTAAAAAACATTCTCATTATCTGGAATCTGCCTGCATTGTGATCAGATCTCAGGCTCAAGCTCATACTAAGCCTGAATTTTCTTTCTGCCCATGCTGAGCTCTATCCATCTTTAAAAAGTAACAAATAACTTTTTTGCATGGCAAGTTGCAATTCCTGATTCAAAATGACTTTATTAACAAGAGTAAGTGGAACCCGGAAAGATGTTTTTCATCATGTAGATTGATTATAGGTACAAATAAGTCAGGATAGCGTATCTAGGTACAGATTATATTTTAGTACAAGGACTCTTAATGCATGTAATTGCATTTAGTATGTGTTGTGTTCTCTTATTCTGTCTTGAATACACTAAACAATTTGCACTAATTAAATACATGTTGAGGCAATTTTTCAGCAAATCTGTCAGAATATTCATATTTTATGTTAGCAATAACTGATATAATAACATCACATCCAATACTGCCTTTACAACAATTATTCCTACAACATATGCATGTGGCAACTAAAGTATGGTTAAAGGACCATACATGTTTTTGCATGTTTGAGCCCAATAAATAAAACACTCATGTATGTCACATTACTGCCAACCCATCGAAAACATACTACTAGAATGGTTGTTTTTTCTGTCCTTCAGATTGCCATTGGTTTCAGTAATTCCAGTATGCTCAAAAAAAAAAAAAAAAAAANAAAAAAAAAAAAAAAAAAAAGTCAACTTGTAGAGACTTGAAACGTGCTTGAGATAGATAATACATCACAGCAAACAGAACATCTATTATTATTATTATTATTATTATTATTATTGTTATTATTATTATTAATATTATTATTTTAATACACAAAATCACCAATATGGTCCTTAAAGATACAGTTAACGTTACACAGGAAAAACTACTTGGTTAAAGGAGGACTCGATTATGCACATCAAATTTAGTTTATTGGTCAGGCAGAGCACCATTCAACATGTGAAAACAGGCTTTTGTGAGCTGTAGATGTATAAGGTCAGGGAAACTCATGCTTATGACATCATGAGGGTTACTTCCTGTTGGTGCCAAAGATGACAACATTAAAATGTAAATCCACTTGAATTTGCTGAAAAGTTAGGATGGGCTTTCGTGGCATTTTAGTATATTAACTTTGCATTGCCGTTAACATAAAATGTAGAATACTTCATACATGACTATGGTGCATACATGTATGTAACACAGTAAATCACAGTAATTCTTCCCTTCATGTAAAATGAAAACCAGAAAAAGAGAGCAATGTGCACAACCTGTCAGTTTAGTTGACACATGTTCTGTAACAGATTACTGGGTGAAAAGTCTTTAGTGCAACAATCTGAGCAACTCAGGGGTGTCAAAAATTAATAAAGACATTGGTCCACCCCTTTAACCATTTTGTAATTCATAGATTCTAATCTCATTTGTGGGCTGTAATAGCATGGATATCCTGTCATAACAGAGCTATGACAGGGAATTGCCCGGCTCAGTCAGACCAACTCATGCTTGATAGTGCATTATCATTAGCGAGGAGCCGCAGATTAATATTTCATTAGGACTGTGGCTTTGTGGGGGCTTCCAGGCATACAGAGCGATATGTTATTCCCTGCTTCAGACAGATTACTCTCGCGCAGGCAGAGCCGAGATACAAGAGCTCTTATTATGATGGACAGAGCTGTGGGGCAAGGTGTTCAAGAAAAAAGAGATATCCCTATTTAACGGTGAGTAAGCATGGCCTGCTAAAGTGGTGTATCATCACTTTTCTGGGCATGGCCATAACAAACCCTTATTGGGGTGCTGGGGTGATGGGGATGAGCACCAATCTTAACAGAGTCTTGTCATGGAGACCATGAATGGGTAACTTTTTTGGATCAAAATCTGTAGAAAATAAATGTATTTTGTAAGAGAGAATATCACAGCATTGAGCACAAATAGGCCTCAACATATATATATGTGAATGTGAAAGATGATTTGTCTAATATCATGAGTGTCCTAAAAAGGTTTATAGATTACTAAGGATAAATAGGAATCTATACTGTATGTGATCATAACAGCCTGACTATTTAATTCCTTATGGCAATAACAAAGAATATGTGCAATGGACAATCTGGCAATGCCCAAAACCAAACAGCACATGGCGACAAAATGCATTAAATTTTTAAGAAATACATACATATTGTGCTCATCAATAATTAGCTTTCCATTTTGACATACATTATTATTTTCCCAGAACATGAGAAAAGAAAGCCCTCGTACATCTGTATTTCTGTATAGCATTTCAATATAGTTTGAGTGATGCAAACTGCAAGAAGAAAATTCTGCAATCATTTTTTTGAGTTGTGTTTCCTTGTATTATGTTTGCACAGCTTCACATTTTAGCAGGAAACTATTTGCAAAATGTCAGTGTTATTTTTGACATTCTCACAAATGCAAACGTTCAAAGACAACATGTTTAAACCCAGATCTGTTTGAAATATCAAAGTCTTAGTATAGCAAACTTTCTAAATGTCACCACGGGGGATCCTCCACGCTTTTGATGCTCATTTTATGAGCAGCAGTAATGACAAGTCTGAAGATATTTCAGCACCCCTATCAGTGCGGAGGCACTGCTCTTATGTCATTTTCCACTCTGTTTGAATACTCACTTTGATGCTATGAACATGAGTCATTATTTCATTTCCTAAACCTGGCAGATTTTTCATCTTTTCACTAATGTAAAGTCTCGGCTTACAGAATGATTGCATTTCTCATTTTCCCAGATTTCCAAGGCCCATGCCAGAGCATTATGAATATAAAACTGTCATTCATACCAAAATGAAATACTGGTCTCTAACATCAATTACAAGGAAGATGTTACTATAAAGAAAGTCAACGAGGAATTGAATCCTTACAGTTGCTTTATCGCTACATGTATTGCTGCATGCTCCAACACTGCCTCTAGAAAAATAATAGCTATATACATGCCGATGAGGTGAACAGCAGGTTTTGTATGTAGACATGTAGATGTGATATGTAGAAATGTAAAGTCCTCCAATGGATGCATTGACCCAACAGAGTCTACATCAGGCATGGGCAACTGGTGGCCCAGGGGCCAGATGCAGCCTGCACCTTTAATCTATCAGGCCCTCGGATGACTTCTCAATTAATAAAAATTAAAATTATAAAATTGTTTTCATTTGTCATTACCATCATCCATGAGCAGAGGGCACTCACTCTTTACTGAAGCTATCTTATGAGACATGTTTCTGTTAGTTCCCGTGTCGGCAGTTGTTGTATATGTTGTTGCTAAGTCAGGTAAAAGAGGAAAGATGAGTGTCAAAACCATTAATTCCAGTCAAGATGGGAAATGGATGATCTTTTTACTGAATTTAAAGGCAAGTCGGTGTGTGTGGAAACAATGTCTACAAGTAGACTTCAACTTGAGTCGCCACTACAACACTATGCATAAAGACAAATATGACAGGTACACTGGAGTTGCTAGAGCTGTTATTGTGACTGATCTGAAGGGAAAAACACAGTGTCAGCAGAATTTTTTTTGTAAAAACCTCTACTACACAGGAGTCATCTGTTAAGGCATCTTATGTAGTTTCACTGGAGCTATAAAAGCTAAAAAATAAAACTCCAATGCAACAAAATGCACTCATCAATCTATTACAGATTTAAAAAAACAAAAAAACAAAACAGATTTGAAAATGTGTTGTTCAATTAACCAAAAAAAAAAAAAAAAAAAAGTCTAGATTGAATCAGTTTTGTGTTTTATGAAACTTTTAAATATTAAACTAATTACTGAATTCACAGTAATTTTTGTTTTATTTAATATGTGGCCCTTTGACCGTGAGAATGAAATTTTATCGGACCCCGTCCTCATCAAAGTTGCCTATCCCTGGTCTAAACAGACATAAGGAAATATATCCGTCAATAATGTCTTGATTCTGTGATTTGGAACATGATTGCTGTTCTATTTGATAACCATTCAGCTCATAGCACTTTTGCTCCATCTGTATGCTGGCTTGCGCACAATAATCAGTCTCTTCCATTAATTTCTATTCTACAATATACAGTCCTAATTCTATCCACCTCGCCGAATGTCTAATAGGCTTTAATTAAGTCGATCAGACCTCCCTCCTCTCCTCTTCCTCCTTCGTGGCATTCATTTGGGATAAGAAAAGTTGTAGATGAAAACATGGAGTTGATTGCTATGCACAATTGCTTCATGACCAGCTAATCAGCCTGTCAGTGGTCTTAAGTCTGCCAGGTGTAACTGGAGGACATGTCATCCATAGTCAAAGCTATCTCATAACATCAACTTTTACTTTTTTATCTACTCATTTTGTCTTTTGTCTTGTGTTTCTGGCAGCACAGGAAGAAGCATGTATATCATTTACAACATGAAACAGTTTCAACAGCCACAGCAACTGCTCATTAAGTGGCTTTTGAACAGCGGGAACTCAGGAATTTAATTTCACACCAAGGAACCAGAACCCATTTAAGTACTGCTCTAAAATTGTTCCTGAACCATTTCTTTTAAGCTCCTACTCAAGGGTAAGTGCTCTTCAATAGTTCAAGAGCTGTGTGGAGCATATCTAATTAGTTAAACCATTGCTGACTACCACCTTTTAAAAAATTAAGCTGGTTTTCTTCATCGTTCTTTTTATTAAATAAAATTTTAAAAAATAAAATAAAAATAATAAATAAATAAACTTCAACAACAACTTGCATACTTACAACAAAGTTTTCATTTAGAGAGATGGGTACGATGCACAACTTTAAACTGAATAAGACAGTGGTGAGCACACATTGAAGAAGAATGCATCCTCTCCTGAATCCTTTTCCAGATGTTATTAGAGATTGTCATGCTTAAATCTTATTCCCATAAAAGTTTAATATTGGACACTGACGGGTAATCTAAGTTTGAGATTAGATTTAAAATTTTGGATACTGCACCCCTTTCAGTTGGTTTAAACAACATGATATTATCAATAACATTATTTAATGGTTTTCAGGGGAAGTGCTGGATTACTTTTTTTTTTAGTGTAGTGACCTGTAAATATCTAAAAAAGTATGACTTGGGAAAGTTGAACTTTTGTGATACCTGCTCAAAATATATGAATATATCATCACTAAAGAGATCATTAAAACTTTCAACCCATTTTTATGCTACGTATTGAACGTTGTATCCTGAACTGAAGGAGAGAAAAAAATGGTTAAAAGTTATTAGACTTGAGACACATATCCTGTAATTTAAAATGTGTTCTAAATTGGGACCATATTTTAAAGATCCATGTTTGATAACTGGATTAATGACATATAAATTATGTTTTAGAGAAATTGCTGCCCGTTAATGCTGGCAGAGAGATCCGACTGCAGGAATTAGTTTCCATCATTACCCATGTGGGGCCATTGGTGTCTAAATGGTAATACAACCAGTATGCT
Source organism: Lucifuga dentata (assembly GCA_014773175.1). Taxonomy (NCBI): domain Eukaryota; kingdom Metazoa; phylum Chordata; class Actinopteri; order Ophidiiformes; family Bythitidae; genus Lucifuga; species Lucifuga dentata. Next base: position 103,675 of record VXCM01000424.1, read on the forward strand.
ATACAACATCAGTTAGCTGCCCAATAATATAGACAGAAGTTGGGCAGAGCCAACTCCTCATCATTTTTTGATCTTTGTAGATATGCTTTGTGGAGATGTGGCTGTTTACCATTCCAGATATATGAGGAGATTATAGAGGGTAGTCTTTAAAAAAAGGAAAAAAAAGGAAGGGAGGTGTATAGGCAGGCACTGAAACAGTTATAAATACTTGGGGAGAACTGATATCTTAACTGAATGTATACAACCGGGAAAAGAAATTGGGAGGGGAGACCAATTGGCTAAATCTTGTTTAGTACTATTCAGTAATTTATCAAAATTTAATGCATAGATCTGTTTGAATTCTCTAGGTACAGAGACACTAAGGTAGGTAAACTGCTTTTTAGTGACTTTAAAGGGAGAGACCCAATTTGTTTGACAGTTAGAAGGTCCAAATATAGTGGAAACAGCTCACTCTTATGTAAATTTAATTTATATCTGGAGATCTGATTGAACCGTTCTAATAGAGTAAGAATAGCTGGAATGGTGACCTTCACATTTAAGATATATAGCAGAAGGTCATGTGCATATAGCAATAACTTACATTCGATGTCCCCTCTCCATATTCCTGATATAGACTGATCATTTCGTATAGCCAGAGCCAAGGGTTCAAGCGTATATATTCTCCAGTATAACTTTGGTGTTATAAAGTTGACCTACAACTATAACATAGCATCCATTTTGATCCACTATAATATTAGAGGGATTGAAAGCAACAGTCTTACCCACAAATATAGCACCCCCTCTTGCCTTCATTGGAAATGTGGAGTGGAAGAGCTGCCCCACCCACAGTCCTAAGATGAGACAATTCTGACCTGCGAAAATGACTTTCCTGAAGGAAGGCAATTCCCACCTTCAGGTGTTTCAGATGTAGTAGAACCTTTTTCCTCTTGATAGGATGATTCAGACCCTTGATGTTCCAAGTAATGAAGTTTAGGTCACTGCTCATGATGTATCTCTGTTTTGCGTTGAACCTTACACAGGTATAAGATGGACATAGTGATATGACTCCTGCAAAACAAACACATGCAGGTAAAAAATAGTGATTCTTTAACCAAAACCAGTCCAAAGCATGGTTTGAGTGACAGCAAAAAAAAAAAAAAAAAAANAAAAAAAAAAAAAAAAAAATAAAAAATAAAAAAAATTAAGTAAAATAAAATTATCTATCTACAATTTGGTTTTCAAAAAGAAGAAGAAGAAGAAGGAGGAGGAGGAGGAGGAGGAATGAAAAAGTCCTTCTATCTATTTATGTGGTGTTTCAAAATATCTTGCAATGTTTACCTGAACTTGGAATTACATGAAGCAATGCCAAGCAAAAAATACAAGTGGAGCAAGACGACTAGCAAAAACAAAAAAAAAAAAAATCAAACATTACAGTAATCAAAAGACTGAGGTGTTGCTCTGATGTACATTATCTTTACAGTGCTTAAAGCACTGGGGGCAAGCAATGAACTTGCTGTAGAAAGCATGTAGTTTCTACTCTGGATAATTTTAGGTAAAGTAGTTCCTAATTGAGTATAGCTGGGAAATAACTCAGCTCATGCACTACAATTTAGAGAACATCTCTGTATGTATGAAAAGGTTAAATTTCACCTAGTTTAGTTTTGAACTTTAGGTCCACAATAATTTAACAGCTTTATTCTCTAAGTGTGACCTCATCATGTGAGAAGATACATATACACAACAGCACACAGCTCTGGCAATTTTTCTTTATGAGTGAAGAGAAATAGTGGAAGATAGTATTAATAATGTGAGGCAACTTGTCTGAATTGACCAAATTCTCTTTCACAGAATTGATTATATGACACAAATAATTAAGCTAGTGGAACTATAATCTTATAAATCAGTGTCATGTATGTTACGAATCATGGGTGAATCATGCTAATGCTATGTTTTTATGTAACGACAGAAAATGTATCGTCGTGTGTTCAGACGATAATAAATATCTGTTTGATGTTCATCTTATCTGAATCAAATCACACACTCAGCCACTGCCAAAAGGTTAACAGAAAGTATTTTATTTTTGCTGAATGACATTTGGTTTCCTTTAGTTTAAACACTAATGTTTTGGGCTTGAATTGTTTCTTCAAGTGAACCTGAAAATTTAATTTAGAAATTGTTTATTCAAGAGGTAAAGATTTTAGGGACAGATGTGAGGAAAACTGTACATGAAAAACTTACTTTTGCAAATGTGACAAGCTTGCAAATGCCCTCTGAGTCTGAAAATCATTATTTTTGCTGTGGTAAAGCAAAATACATCAATCATGTTTCCTCTGTATGCATCAAGTGCTTGAATCCTGAATACACCCAGTATGGTATGAGTCAGAGTGGATGATTATAGATGTTGAGAGTTTCACATTTATACAATGGCAGCTCCATAAGTCTCCAGTGTCACTGTTTCTCCTTTCTGTCATTTAGCTCTTCAAAGTGATGATAGTTCTTCAAAAAAGTTACAACCACTTTACTTTTCCTAGTAACAGGTAGTGTAATGTCTTGTTTTTTTTTTTTTTNTTTTTTTTTTTTTTTATGCCATTACTTTCAGTATTTATGTGATGCTTTCCTGCTGGTTGAAAAAAAAATATTTAATAGCTATTTCACTGAATATTTTATATTGTTTTGGTATCAATATTAAACCTGTGGGGTCAGATATATCATATAAATTATAAATGTTTTCTATATCACTGCCAGATTTTGTCTAGAGACTTTAAAGCTATCTTGCAGTGCTCATCTTTAGCTGCTCAATGAGGCCTCTCTTGTATATTTTGTTCAGTGGTTCATAATTGATGATGAACAGTATGTTTAGATTTGTATCTCTAAAAATACTTGATACAATTGATTACTGTTTCCATGATTATTTGATTACTTTTCATCTATATCTGGTAAATAAAGTATGGATAATTATATTTCCCTTTTTTCTCCTGGGAAAGTACACAGCTTCCCTATAATGTTGTTACAGCATTATCAAACATAAATCTTATAAATGATTAGACACACCCTTGGAGTATGATGTTTGGCCAGCATCCGTGGTTTGCAGTCAAAAGAGTACCTGCTTTTTGGAAGTTGGTCTTAAAGAGACACTACCTAAAACAGCCTTTTTTTTCAGTCAGTATGCACAGTAGTACTATGGCAAGGGAGAGTAGAAGCAGAATAGAGTAGAAGTGTTGCAAAGATTTCAAATTAGACCTCTAAAAAAAAATAATAAAAACATGGAAATCTGTATGTCTGTCCACTCTAAAATATTATTTTTCCAAAAAAAAATTCACTGTTGTGGGTGATACACTTAGTATCCTTGTAATGACCTTAGAGCTTAGACATTTCAGATGCTTTTATAAAAGAAGAAAAAGTTTATCATATGAAACCTTTCTGTTTTTAATGCATTAAATAATATTCTTTTGCTAGAGATCATATTGTGTCAGTAGTCTTTAGGGATACATTGTCAACACTGTCTCTTAACTGATTGGATATTTGAGCAGGAGGGGCTCATAAGTGCTGCTGTCTCCAGGTGCAGATGGAAACAGCTGAATGCACTTACATTTCTATTTGGTACCACTCGCCTTTCTCTCCATTATTGTCCATGAAAGCACAAAAACTGATTTCATATCTGGTAAACTAACAACTGCGTGCCAGCGTGCACAACATCAGGCTTATCTTAAGGTTTATTTAGCGCAAACATTTAAAACAAATGTCTCCCTCCCCCCCAAAAAAAACAAAAAAACATATGCATAAAAAATACAGACACACGTTATAAATGCATGCACGTACAGAGCATGTAATATAATGAAAGCTATAGCTAGGCATGTTTCACAGAGAAATTAAGCATAAATAATAATAGAAAATCAAAGGAAAAAAAAAGTCAAACTGGTAATGGCAGACATTTTTGTTGAGGCAATGGATTCTCTGAAATGAAAGTTTGGGTTCACTCCTGTATGAATTATTTTAAAAAATCCCTACTGCTACAAACTTGTCAAATAATCTTATTTATTGAGGTTAATCTGACACATATTTGACAAGCACAGTTATTACTCAGGTTTCGGCAACCTCCACACTGTCCTCTGTAATGATTTAACATTTGCTCCAGCATGCAGTGTGTGGTCAGTAAATGTCTGACCTGTTCTGGACTTTGTGTGGGATGTCATGGATACAGGAGAAAGAGCAAAACACTCCACTTAACAGGCCAGAGCTGCTAGCTGATTGGAGGGCTCAGTTTGACGTTCAGCATGGATTCCCCCATGCTCTCATGCTCTTGACCTTTTGACCCCTCACATTGAACTCCCAGACCGCCAGTGACTCATTCATTCTGACCTTGAGTTATGGGCCCTGCAGACCTCCAGAAGATGAACCTGGAAGCATCCCCCTCCAACAGTATAAATATTTTATCTTCCAGGTGGGAACATCCTGAGTACTGTATGTGTTGGGCTTTCTAAAGTTCATTTTATTTATTCACTTCTTCTTTAGGCTTGAAGGAAACAACAACAGAATATACTGTATAGGTTTGCACAGGTTTCGTTGTTCTGTGTGATTCTGGGCTATTGCAGACAAAAGTTAACAATCTCGAGTGAGTGGTGAGGTAGTGAGAATGATGTAATTTTTGATGGTCCAGTCCAAAAAGATGGTACTAAATGGTAGCATGAAACATGTTTGTTGAAGGGCAATTTAGTGATCTTGTGACCAACAAATAACCTGCACCACAGTTCTGACATTGTCCAAAATTTTGGACCAGGCATCATTCATCCAGGCGTTCTTTGGACAATCTGATGTGCACCACATTTGCTATTGTGCAGTCTGACAGATATTACAGCTAAGATTTTATGTGACATACAATGAAATTATAGGATTGCTATTATTGCACAGTATAGCTCTGTTTTAATGCATTAAGAGATGTTAAATGAGTCAATCATTATTCTGAAGATATTTGTTTCTTAAAACTTGCTACACAGTTGTGTTCAGCAAGGATTCTTCAGCCTTTTTCTGTCCATGTTTCCAAACTATCAGAGCTCATTAAATGTTACAACCCACAGTTATAGATGGTAAAGTTTATGAAGGTATCAGACTGACAATACCTTCATTATATAACATGCAGAAGTGACATGTGATTGGTTTCTCAAGCGACTTTTCCTAAGTTACCACAAAGCTCTTTCTACTTATTATCCTGAAAACAGTCAAATTCCCAGGACACTTTTGTAACACTTTCTGTGTTACTCGCTGCATGGTTGATGTTATGGCTTCAAGAGGGGCCTCTGAAGTCCCCAGCTCCTCAGAGCTGATGCGGCATAGAGTTGGAGCCATCAGGAAACAAAGGAGTAAGGGAGCATAAGCTCCCATTTGCCAGAGCAAGTTGAAAGCAGCACAGCTCCTTCTAATGCTCAGAGGCCTATTTTAGATATAGACTGCCTTTAATGTCTAATGCACACTGCTGAGCTCACTCACAATGTGGCTGGTAAAAGAGGGATTTCAGAAAAGCAACAAATGTGGAATGTTCCAGACTTTTAGAAAGAGGGATGTTTTGCATGGGTGAGAAGAGGCGTATATGATGTAATTTCAATGAAAGTACCAAGAATCTACATATTGCAGATTCTTATTTCCATTGAAATAGAGTTAAAACTAGTAAGTGGGTTTGACAGATTGGCACACTATGCTTCTAAAAGCTATTCAGAGATCTAGCACATACAAAAACATTTTGATTATGATATTAAGGTTAAAAACAATACAAATGGGATTCTGATCCAACTAGGATACAATCAAATAAATCAAAAAACCAACACATTGTTTCTTGGACAACAGCAAGACTAGGGTCCTGCTGTTGTCCTGACTGGGCTCTGGCTTCCTGACTGGGCTGGGCATGCGTGAAAGGGGCAGTAGAAATAAGATGTGTCCTCATTGATGGTCCATGAAATAATTTCCAGAGGGTCAAAACAGTGTAGTTTTCCTTAGAATAACATAGGTATTCCACATAATGACATGAAGCACAAAATTTACAGGAAACACCATGAAACTGGAGAACTCCTCTGATCGCTCATTGGCATAAGACAAAATCTGAATCATAATTGCATCACCATTATTCTCAGCTTTTCTTCATTTTCACATTGATTGTACTTTTTTTCACACTGCATTACCACATGCTACAGTGTGCAGTAGATATCTGCCATTTCCTTAACCTTTAAACAACAATGAGCTCATATAAGTGAGGATAATACTCTCACCAAATTGAATTGCTTTAGTTTGCATGCCACAGCTTCATAGTGCTAAGAGAGTCATGAGATAGCAATCAGCTGTACTGATCTTTAATGACATGGCAGTAAGTCCGGTAGAGCGGATTTGATGAATTGGGGAAAGATTGGAAAATCCATCTGGCCAGGAGAGAGCTCTGGATGTCAGGAAACTAACAAGGATCCTGCATAGTTGGCAACGTTAGGCTTCAGGAAGCAGATTACTTTGTTCTTCCATCATCTTCATCACCGTTGTTCTCCTCTACTCTCTTGTATTCTTCCTCTTTTCATCTTTCCTTTCTCGTTCTTCTTAGTTTTCCACTTCTTCATCTACCCTCATCCCCCTAGCCATCCTTCTCACCCAACATTATTACTCTGGTCCAGTCTCGGACCGAATATTTCAATATAGCTCTGTTTATCTGGCAGCCCCTATGACCTGCCTGGATGAGCGAGGGAGAAGCAGAGATTCGCATGGTGAGCAGTGGAATGGATACTATACACAGTCATATATAAGTGAAGAACTTGCCTCGAGGTGAGCAAGCACATGAATACTAGATCTCCCTGTGCTCTCATTTGTGTGGATGGAAACTGAATTCCATAACAGATTGTCAATTCCAGCCTTCATTTGGGCTTTTCTCTGGATTCCATTCAAATAGCCAAGGCAGAAAAAAAACAAAGACCTATGCATTTATTTTGCAAATAGCCATGACAGTAGAAGTTTTCTGAATGCCATTACAGTCGTCACAAGGGAACACATTATTGCACAGTGCAAGTTTGTCTCATTCATGGTGTTCTGCTCATTTCTCTAGTTAATGAGATGGGAGCTCTTTGAGATGGAGACTTGGGCTCATTCCACCCAGGTAACCAATAAAACTATGTGATAAATTTTGTCAATACATGGAGCAGTTACATTATCACTGCAAGCAACACACAGAGCGACTGATCACTTGATTTTTTTTTTTTTTTTTTTTTNTTTTTTTTTTTTTTTTTTTCTGGGTTGTAAATTACAAATGTTTTATTGATGATGAAGAGCAGCAAAAATACCATCAAACAAGATTGCCTACTTGTCAATATCTATTACCATTAGAGTAGTGATTTCATATATGTAGTCACTGCATCTTAAACGCAGAGCCTTGGTTTCCTTGACTGGTGATTGACATACTTCTAGAATACACAATGAGACTGGGGAATATACTGACAACAGATCCCACCAAGGAAAATCCCAAATGCTCATTGTTAGTGCATTTGGCTGGGTAGTTAGTGATCTGGAGACCTGTGGGCTGTTGGTTTTTGTCTACAACTATGTGGTCTCAGACTAGCAAGCTGTCAATCGAGGGCTTTGGAAGTGACCAGCAGGGGGTCTGGGTGGTTGGCCAGAGAGAATAGGAAGGAGAGCTCGGCCCTCAGATCAAGAACGGCAGTCAGACATTAGTGGGGGCACTGCTTGAGGAAAGATTTGACTGAGCAATAAAGGAGAGTTAAAGGATCATGGGGTAGCAGCAGCGTGCGTGTGTGTGTGTGTGTGGTGGTGGTGGTGTNGGGGTGGGGAGCAGACAGGAAGAGTAGAAGATGCCATGCTGTCCCTAATTGGTTTCTCTTTCTGGAACATCCAACGCTCTCCCTCTCTTGAAGAGCTGCTGTGCTCAAAGAGCCACAACTGAGAGCCCAGCAAAGCCTATTGGATTTAAAGGGAATCTGTATCTTAGAGGGGTGCTGTACTGAGGAAGGGGGGAGCATTACAATCAATAATTCATAAGGCTTTTCCTTATTAGGGTTTCTTCTGACGGGGCTGCTGGTTCTTATGCCCAGCTCTGTGTCGGATGAGAAGCTTCTTGGAAGGCAAAGCTGCATAGGAACTGCCAGACTGTGCTGATGTTAGCTGCCCACCCTGCCATTCCCACCCTGCATCATCACCCTCTCCCTCAGTGTAGATCCCTTTGTTACTCATGATTTCTTAAACCCTTCAACACATGCTTTCAGTCCTCTTAGCATAGCAATGAGAATGCTATAGAGCCCTTGATCTGTAAGGAGGGAGGTATTTGCATAGAGCAGACGGTTTTAAATCTCACTGTTTGTTTAAAGAAACAGAAACTTGTTTTTTTTTTTTAGGGTCTGCAGCCCTCCATAAAGTNCACTGTTTGTTTAAAGAAACAGAAACTTGTTTTTTTTTTTTAGGGTCTGCAGCCCTCCATAAAGTGAAGCAGCAATGTTGTTTCACAAAGTTGCAAGGAGATTTTCTGACATAGTAAGAACACAGTCTATACTAGACAAGATGAATAACCTTAAATATTATGCATATACAGTACATACATAGAACCTGTATGTGCATATTCTCATAGCTGTATTCATTTATATGTCAATTGTATCAACAATCAGTAGACAAACTTACTCAATGACCTTAGCAATCCAATACAATGGCCATGCAACACATACAAATTTTTGTGGTGTTTATAATGTTCATTTTTTGGTTACAAGATTGCAGAGATATGCCAATTCAACATGGTGAATTGGTATTATTTTTTACTTAGACAAGGCTTAATTTATGCTACAATTGATGCCCAATTCTGACTTTCTCCCTACATCATTTTTTGACAGCAGCTTTACATCTTAATTTTTTTTTTTTTTTTTAAGTAGGGCATATCCAGTGCCTGAGTATAAAAGATTTAGACCTGAAACAGCCTGTGTGGAACCCCTCATATGTCATCCAGGGGGGAAAAATGGTTACCATGGCCTTGCATTATGAATTCGTTCACATGCTTTATTTACATGTGCACACATTTTATTATTCATTCCCCTCGTTTTAGTTCAGTTGTGGCCATGTTGCATGAATAAAAGAGGATCATGTGATGCTGCAATGGATGCAAGTGAGAGAAATAATTACTTATGCCACTGATTTCTAAAGCATCTTTTAAAAGTCCACAACAATTTAATTATATTTTAAGGTGAAGAAGGATTAAAGCACCTATTGCAGCTTGGCCATGTGCACAATGATCCCTGCTACGTCATTCATTTCTGCAAGTAGTGATGTGCAAGTAGGAATAGCAAGGGAATTCCAATCTGTGTGTTTAGATGACAGATGCAACTGAAAAGCAGTCACATCTGAATTGGTTCACTTAACTTGGTGTTGTAAACATGCCACAAGTGAACATCGTTTCTCTTTAATCTACTCACACCTGTTACATTACATGCTGGGTCACAATTCCATACAACATACTAATTCATATATGTAGTATGAAATCATGAATTGTCTTCATAATATACTGTTTTTGCATTTAGTATGCAGTAAATGAATGTGTTACACCATTTTTCCACTGACAGGAGAGACTACAAGACAGGCTGACACACATCAATCAAACTGTGACTTTGAAAAGCTATTACTTTCCAAATTTGAGGTCACCTTGTTTTTCCAGTTGCTCTTCCATGCCCTATTTTACATTGTACTTTGGGACAATAGTGTCCATCAAAAACAAACCAATTTAGTATGAACACAGACATCTTTGAGGATACTTAATTTTTCAGTTTTCTATAAGTGCATAACATAAATGTATCATATACTAAAAAATAATTCAGAATTATGAAGACATTGGAACATATTTACACTTTATTTTCTCAGTTGACTCAGCCAGAGTTTGGAAGAGGTACATATGCTTGGCCATTAGCCCTTCATGCACAAGAATGCATAAGATCATATTGATACCTTCCCACCTGTTTGTGTATGTGGGGTGTGTGTGTGTGTGTGTTCATACCTGCACTGCCATGCATTTGAGGTGAGTGATAAGATCAGAGTCGCGGGGTGCTGGTGGCCAGGTCTCCTCTCAGAGTGTCTCGCATTAGAGTGCAGCTGCAGCACATTAACAGCAGATGAATTACTCATCTGCTGTGTGGTGAGATCTAATCAGGACCATGCAGCTCCTCTGGATGTCTTTCTATCGTTAACTCCCCCCAGGTTTTTCCTTATACCTTGTTTGGCTCATCATCAGGCCATAAACCTGCTTAAATTTATCATCCTTAGTAGCACTTAGTTATTGAATCTTTAATCCTGTTGGTTCTAAATCCGCGTCCTTTGTGTTTTAGCATATTTTTTTATATTGTGATCACCATGCAATGATGAGTAGAATTTTGAATACATTACTGCTAAGCTAAAGGTCCACAGGGGATAGTATCAGAAGTGATACACTTGAGTACAGTGAATTCCACATGTTCACTTAATGCAGCTAAAATTGACTGCTGTGCAGGTAGATGATGCGAAACAGATAAACAGTGATTACGTTCACCATGATAAATGAAAGGGCAGCTCGCCAATGTGAGGAGTTTTACTCACCATAGATCACAATTTGTAAATGCCGTTTGGTTGGGATGCCAGAGTGGAGTGGAAGCCAGCTCTTTTTCATTCAGTCAGTAAGATTTTATGTGGTTGTGTGCTACATCAAAAAGGCGGTTACAAAGCAAAACACCCAGCATGTATGTGAAATTCCCTGTCAATATTACCATAATGATGACATCTATTTTTGTACTTATTGCATGTGACTAAAAAGCCAATACAATGACTTTTTATTTCCCTTCAGTAATTCAAAACGTATCTGATTATTGTTTTAGCTGTTGTGTATTTGAGAACAATCACGCTATCATGTGATGCTACGGCACATCCTTGTATCATTCAGATTGTCTTTGTTCATCATGACTATGCATCCCATCATTACGGAGGAATAGAAACATAAGATATTTCCCCAGACCCGTAAACACTGTCATCACTTAACATATCTTGACTATGAAAAATGAGAACAATGCGTTTTATATCGAGGAGAATAATTATTGAACTATATGATTAAATGTAGATGAAAACAAATCAAAGGATAATGAAAAATGCTTGTGAATGCAAGATGCAAATTTTTGCAGAATGCATTTGTGATCAGAATGCAAACCCATCTGCCAGATCACATATGGATATGGTTGGACTTGCATTGTAATTGGATCTCTGTCAAAACCAGCCAGGTGTAAATGAAATCCATAGAGATGGGACACATTTTTGAAATAAAATCTGCCCACAAGTTGAAAATATCATGTAACAACCCATCTAATGAAATCTGATTACAATCTGGACAGCATGCAGATAACAAAAAATGCATGTTAATGTAAAGTGTGCAAGTCCCATCATCAAGACACATGCGTAATAAGCAATAAACTCATGGCTGATCAAGAAAACACAGACTTTCACAGCCATGCATATAGAATCTGAGTAGATATCGTCTTGCTAGGATTAAAGTGTGATACTGTATTTATTGATGTTGGTCCTTGTGATAATAATAGGAAGATCTGCTCTCAAGAACCATACAGAGTAAAATTATAAATGTGACAAAACAAATGAGGAGTAAATGAAAGGTAACAAATAACAGAATCTCCCTTTCATCTACTGTATATATTAATTATATTTTATTATAAAGGGTTCCAGCTGAACTGATTCAACTGCTTTAGGAAAACGGCATATAAATACATCATTTGTATCAATTTAGTGGGAGGGTTTAGATTTCACTGCGTTGGTACCTGTCTCATCTGGTAACGATCAGTGGAATGCAAAGTGGACGCCTTCCAGATTCCACCTGGAATTAGTTTAATTTATGCTCTTTTAATGCACCTTAAAGATCCTGCATGAAAGGAAAGAGTAAGCGTTGAGTCCTATGATGATCAGAGAAGAATCCCCTCCAGTGCAGCAGTACAGTGCTGTTTACTTTGCCTGGCCATAAGCAGAGCCTTTCCTTCCAGAAAAGGAAAGAGCCTGTGAACCCTCTTTGATGTAAGTGACAAGTTTGAGTCAGTAATGAGGCTAATTTTGTTCTTATGGTAACACCACCAGTCAGCATGGGTCAGCTGTACCATGAAATGCCACAATTTCAACTGAAAATATTTACTACAGTAATTATTAAGTCCTCTCTAGGCTTTGAAGTATATGATTCCTCAGCTGAAACTTATCCAGTAAGAAGTTTTGGGTTGATATTTTAGTAAAATGTTATTATTAAAACATGAGAGGTGAGAACAAACTTCACATACATTCTTTTTACTTTATCTTTCGGCTTCCAGGAACGCTTTGTTTGCTTCTGTCAACAACAATATCATTTGTTGTTCTTAATAAGTCTTGAATTTGGGAAAAATGTGGCATGAAAGGATTCTTTGTACGTTGTGAAGACATTCCAAAATAATCTCAAACAAGACAGAAACATTAGACATTGTTTGCCATGGAAATTAATCAGGCTTTGTTTATCCAAAGAACATCTTAATGTCTTATTCTCTTTGAAATAATGAACTGCAACAAGATGAAAACAACTTAATTTCTTAATCCATTCTCCGTTTTGCATTGCCCTATTACCCTTGAGTATTAGCAAGTTTTTTATTTCAGAAAACAAACAGTTTTTTGTACTTTCAATTCTTTATGTGATTTTTTTCTTTTTTTTGTTGGTTTATGTACTCATGCTTTTGGAGTAGTTTATACCTATTATTTGTTTGGAGGGTGTGATTGTTCGTGTGAATAAATTTGTCTGTGTGCGTGTGTATGTGTGTGTTCCCCGTGATGGACTGGGGTGTGCACTGCCTTTTGCCCCAATGAATGCTGGGATATGTTCCAGCCCCCTGTGGCCTTGCTCAGGATAAGCTGTATAGAGAATGGATGGATTTAACCATTTTGTGGATGCTTGTTCAGGGAAGACATAGGGCCCTTTTCCACTGCCACAGCACCAAACCTTTTGGTACTTAAGGTCAAAGTTGACAATCTCAATTTCACCAATTTATTTTGGCCATGCCAAACAAACATGCTAACATTTTGGCCTGGTGGCCTTCATCAGATCATGAAAGAAACAAGTAAGTCATGTTACTTATATATAGAAGTTGGCAAGTGATTGGCTCATAAGGGTCACATGGTAATTAACTTCCTGAAGACTTCCCCTGTACATCTTTTGACACTATGACACTGACTAAAAAAACAGGTAAAATGGCAAATATGTTAGATTTAACTTTTTAAACTTTTTTAACTGAGGTTACAAATGCTGAATACACTTTAAGAACTTGTTCAGAGAAAACATTTAAAACTGAAATCATCGTTTAGTCCAGCAGGTGTCATTGTGTTGAGTGNGTTCAGAGAAAACATTTAAAACTGAAATCATCGTTTAGTCCAGCAGGTGTCATTGTGTTGAGTGTGAAGATCCAGTAGATCTCTCTCTGAGAGAGTAGTTTTGGTAGATTGCCCCCTCTGGGTGCAAGAATTACATGTTCAAGTCCAACAAAATGCAGAGTGGCTGGAGAGCCATGATTTGCTGCATGATAATGCTTGGCTATGGCATATTCCATGTTTCTTGTGCGAATGGCTGTTTCATGTTCTGAAATACATTGAGTGCTCTCTTTGTTTGTCCAACATACGTTTGTCCACAAGGGCATGTAAGCATATAAATCACTGATGTAGTATTACAATTTATGAATTGTTTTATAGGAAACTTCTTACTGGTGTGTGGATGGGTGAAAAACTTGACATTGGTGGTGTTGTTGCAAAACAATGACTGCACTTTCCACATCTTTGAGGTGAAACCAAATGTGGTGTGGTTTGGTGGGTTGAAAGGTGTGTACAACTTTGTCTCTAATTGTTGGTGCTCGTTGGAATGGTGGAAGAGGGGGACTTTTGGTGATTCCACACAGCGATGGTTCTGCACTCAGGATGTGCCAGTGTTTATTAATTATCTCCCGGAGTTTCTGGTGACAGTGGTTGAATTCAGTTATGAAGATTATTCTTTTCGGTTTTTCAGATATTACTTTGGGTTTAAGCAACTCAGATCTTAAAGATGTTAAAGCATGATTGTAGGCTTTGTCTATTATAGATGGATGGTAATTTCTTTCATAGAATCTTGATTTCATCTCTTCTGCCTTGTATTTAAAGTCATGCAGTTGTGAGCAATTTCTCCTTGGTCATAAGAACTGTCCTTTAGGTATGTTTTGTTTCAAATGGTTTGGGTGGACGCTGTTGTGATGGAGTAGAGTATTGCATTCCATCGGTTTCCTGCAAATTGACATGTGGATACTGCCACCCTGGTTTTTAGAAATGGTAAGGTCTAGAAAATTGATAGTATTGAGGTTATATTCCATTGCAAATTTTAGAAAGGAGCTACTTGAGTTCACATATGTGTGAAACATTTTGAACTCTTCCACTGTGCCATTCCAAAATATTAAGACATCATCCCAAAACCTTTCCACAATTTTATCCTTGTGCTGAATGGATTCTTATCTGTGTTGTAGATTAACTCTTCCTCCCACTGTGCCACCACTATAGGGATGCATATGCTGGGGCAGCTGCTGTGCCCATAGCAGTCCCCTTAGTCTGTAGGAAGTAGTGGTCCTCATATCTGAAATAATTCTGGTTAACACCAGGTTAAGCATTTCCAGTAATAGTTCATTAGGAGGTAGGTTCTGGGGGTCTCTTTGGGAAAGATATTTGGAGACTGAAGTTAAGCCTATATCATTAGGAATGCAAGTATAAGCTTTCCACATCCATAGATACAAGTATAGTTGAGTTGTCTACAGTAATCACAATCAGATCTGCAGACAAGGGAGGTAGTATTGTGATTATGGATGCAAATTACTATTGGGACNAATCACAATCAGATCTGCAGACAAGGGAGGTAGTATTGTGATTATGGATGCAAATTACTATTGGGACAAGATGCTTATTCATGTGGAAGACACAGAGTCATACAAGGACCTTATAAACAACCCAGTGAATAAAATTAAAAATGAAATTGACAGCCTTCTTCAACATGCCATTGAATCAACTGGATCTCACGAAAAGAGTTTGACTTCCTCTTAGAACAGTATCCCAGAACTCCAATCCTGTATGGTAACCCAAAAATACATAAAGATGCAAATAAACCTCCATTAACACCCATTGTGTCAGGCACAAAATCCATTACTGAACCTCTATCAGAGTTTGTGGATTTTTTTTTCTGAAAGACCTGGTAATATCAACTCCCTCTTTCTTAAAAGATACAAAAGATGTGCTTAATTGCCTTGATAACCATACTGTAGATCATTTTGCAGATGCTTTTATCCAAAGCTTAGATAAAGTTGACTGACTTAGTATGAGCATGCAACAAAACAGTTCTGTTTTCTATCCAGGACATTCAAAGCACACAAACAAGCTAGACAAGCTATAAAAAAGGTAATTTATGATATTTAATAAGTGTTGACAATGAAAGAGAGAGTAAGAAGCAAAACCAAAGCAAAGTATTCATAAGAAGTTTGTCTTACCTCATGTCAGGTACAGGGATCTTTTCCGTGTCGGAGACCTCACTCTCTCTGTCCGACGACAAATGGCAGATAAATGATCGTCCTCTTCATCACCATGGAAAAAAAACAAAACAAAAACAAAAACAAAGCAGCTCCAGAGCTTGCTGCACGTTCAGTATTCACTAAATCTAAGTGAAACCATTCCAAAACTGCCCCAAACAAAATATTTCCACTGGTTTTCCAACGCTATTCTGCTGTTTCGCTACCGCTGCAATTCTCCGCTGCTTTTTCTCTCTCACTCGCTCGTTTGTTGTCACGCATCTCCTCTGTTTTCGCACGAATCCTGTTTGTTTTGGCCCATCCCCCACATGCAAAGGCTTTGAAACTCTGAAGTTAGCTTTGCATGTGTATCAGCAGATTTAAGCCTTTTTTCCGCTTGTTGATATGACGGAAAATGGCGGAGATATGCCAACAAATGCAGCGCCTGTAGAGCACGACTAATTTCCAGCGCACATAAATTTATGCACATGTAAAGATGAATTATGTTTTCATTGCTAAGTGGTTTATCAACACCAAAATCAGACTTAAGTTTCACTTCAGCACTTTTGACAAAAACAACTGCTTTGTTGTCATCATTTTGTTATAACATCTATTAGAAAAGATGTTAATAGAACGCGGGGCTGCGTTCTTGGGCCCCAAAGGGTTAAACTTTAAAATGGGCTTTTTTCACTCTGTGTGCACAGTGTTGCTGCGTTAAGGGAAAATACAGGTGGAAGGGTTTTTCAGATGCCCTTGAAGACACAGTATCATGTTTTACTCAGTGTGCAGAGAGGCTGCTAATTATCAATGTATTATTTAAAATGAAAATAAGATGAAAATCTGTATATGTGCCCTATAATGCATCCTCTAATGTCTATAATGTACAGTATTTGTCATTTAAAAGAATTGTTTTTGCCCCTTGAACTACTTCTGACATCTCTTTGCCTGACTTTAATCTACAGAGATATGAGGGGATCAAATCTGGTGAATTTAATTTTACATTTATTTACTTAGGACACAATCTTAACATAGCTCTGCATTAATGTCTTAGGTACTGCAACCTCAGTATTTCATGCTTTAAAAACTCTGAACTGTCTGCTGAAGAGGGATTAGTTGTGTCAGCACTTTGACAATGTTTGAGCTGCAATGACCAGACAGATGTGGAAAAATTGCCCCTGACTGCTCTCTACCAAAATGGGACAATGTCCCTTCATAAAAAGCTGTTTAGCATTATCATTTAAATGGTATCTGCAGTTATATCCCTGTTCCTTCACCTTTCATTAACCCTCTATCATTGTTTCATGGCAACAGCTTGTAGCAAAGGAAGCTTGACATTAAAAAAACCTCAAGTGACATCTCTGCAGTACGAAGGTGTTTTGCCTCAGTGGAAGTTGACTACTCATCTTCACTTATTGTGTTGTCAGGAAGAGGTTTGTTTTGTTTTCTTTTTCATGTCAGTAACTTTGGTTTTCTTCTTGCTTCATCTCTGCACTGTCACCAGGTTGATGGGGGTTTTAGCTGATATAAATAACTCCGCTTTCTGCAGCCATGTGTATTGTTAGTCACTGTTGCCGTCAGAGCCTGTTTACGCCACAAACAGCCTGCTCCAAAATCTGCGGTCCTCATACTGTCACATGTGATTGGCCTTCGACTGCTCGATGGCCCATTCTGTTGACGTGTTGTGGAAGGAGGGAGGAGTTGTGAAGCTCCAGAAGCACCAGCACTCGCTGTCATGTCAGAGCCTGACTCTGGACTTAGTGAATAGGCGAAGGTAAGATTGATAGACGACATGAACAGCATGTTGTAGGGGAGATGAAGGTTGCTGATGGAATCTGCTTCAGAGATGTCCTGAAAGTGCTAGCTTGACTTAAACCACACATGACTAACTGCCCTGCAGGCAGGTAGAGAAAAGGCCCTGTCATGGTCTATTACTGTATCTCGGCTCTTTGGGCAACATTACAGCTACACAGCACATACATATATGTCTTTTGTACTGGGGCTGGGGAAAAAGTTTAAAGTGGTCATCTGTGCAAGCTGAACTAAAATATGAGTTGTAAGGCTTGTTAAATCACATGCAACACACTTTCCCTCTTCTATCCCATGTGTAACGCATGTGATTCTGCTTCTCATACTGCCAAAGACATGTTCATGATGAACATAGAGATATTTCCTCATAAACACACTGAAGCTGAAAGGCTAGATGTAAGTATAAGCAGTAAACCAGATGTGATAATAGTGGATAGCTGTTTAATAAAACGTTCATGGTTGGATACAGTTTCCAGACTATAAACACAATAAACACACACCTTATGAACAATTTTTACTGTAGCATTTTGGTGTAATTAATTTCCAAAATCCCTTGCACAGACATGCAATTGGGAATTTTTTTTGTTTTTTTTTTTTGACCAGCCCCAAAGACATTAATTTACATAAGTAGTTAATAAAACTTTCATGGTTCGATTCAGCATTTTCAGAACTATATATACACAGACACACATATGAACAGTTTTTACTGTAGCATTTTGGAGTAATTAAATTCCAAATTCCCTTCAGAGAAAACTGCTGCAAACTTTTTCAATTTGGTAGGGCCTAAAAACTTAAATTTACATAACTAGTTAAAAAAAAAAAACAATTTAGAACAATTTGAAACAGTCAAAAGTTAGCTGACATTGTTTTGTGATACACAGTTGAAACTGGATTTATACAAACAGTGTTTTGTTATTAGGAGCCAATTTGCTTCATGATGTTCCACACGCGACATTGCTGTACACTGCATCAGCAGCATTCAGACCAGCTCCACCACAACCAACACCGCTGGCAGCAATTCAGCATTCATCTTTTCTGCAAGGTGCATGTGTAATCCTCCTTCAGCGACAGCATGAGTCACATTCTAATCTTTTCTGTATGAATGATGAATAGTGGGTGTTTCTCTAAGCTTCGAAGCCTGACTTCTGCTAATGTAATTGCTAAAAATACAGCAACACAACAGTTTGTCATGGGAAAGGAATATGGAAATTGAAAAATGTCTAGAATAATGGGGCAGTTAACCGATTTCCCTGTGTGTCCCAGGATAAAACAATTTTAGGTAGTATTGCATCAGACAGAAAATACAGTAAAATTAAGGAAAATTCCATGGTGTTTCTTGTGGAAATTTAGTCATGGGTTCTACCACCATCTTTTGGGGAGTTGTGTAGGTTAATGGACCATATTGGTGGTTTTGCATGTTTGAGCCCAATAAATATTCCCCAAATACATGTTACATTGCTGCCAACCATTTTTCGAAAAAACATACTACTGGAGTGATAAATATTTCAATTGTTTTTCATGCCATCCAGACTTCCATTGCTTTCAATTCTTTCCAGCACGCTATGAAAATCAACATGTAGAGACTTGAAATATGCTCAAGATAAGTAATCCATCACAGCAAACAACATGCTGTTATTATATTTTACTGAAGTTGCTTAATTTAACCAATACAACATGGAGCTACACGGAAGGAAATGTATATCTCTGCCAGGAAATATAGTCCCAGGAGAAAACTGCTTTTACCAGAGAAATTAAATTGACAATGCCTTGACAGTTTCATGATAGGTGAAGCATTGAATTTTAAGGTGAGTTCATCATTTGAACATTTGATTTTTGAAAGATTAAGTGATTTGTCAAATAGAACTAAAACTAAAATATGATTTTATATTTTGGAAAATGGTTGGCAGTAATGATATGTATGCAGGTAACAGTTTATGGTCACAATCATGCAAATCATCAGTATGGCCTTTTAAAGGGATTTTCATGTTTTATTTTCGTTTAGGGATATATTTTGAATACTTTTGCAATGCTTTCATTTGCAAAACAGCACATTAATCCATCTGCCCTTGCTTCAGCACCACTGTGCACAATGAGTGACACTGTCTTCTTAAGACCCCCTTCCTGAAAAGTCCGCTCATGGATGCTAGATAAATACTCTCTCTCTCTCTATCCATCCTTGACTTTGTGAGCACTTCTAACCAAATGTGTTACCTGATGTAGACATGTTATGAAAGTACAACACTAAGTAATCAGAGTAAAAAGTATGCACACCAATGCTGAAGATGGCCACGTGGAAAAGCATATGACCTTTGAATCGTGTGGATAAAACAACAATAGATCGAGGCAGGTTTGTCACACATGAAACACACAAGTGAGAAGAGACACGTGGTATGAAACAATACAATCAAGATGTTACAAATAAAAATGGTGAATTCATTCAAACAAAACCTGTTCAAAGCTGCAAAGGTCAAATAAAAAAAAAAATAAAATAAAAACGTCAAATCAAAAGTGGTAAAAAGATAAAAATGGGTCAAACAGAAAAAAGTCAAACAAGCAAAGCTCTAAAGACCTTTGTTTTGTTTTAACTTCTAAAGAAGTTAAAACAAAAGTAAAAAGTCGAACAAAAATGGTTGGAAGAAAAACAAAAATGGTCACATTTGTTTTAATTTCCAAGCTACTTATTTCATAGTCATTTTCTACAACTGGAAGCCGTGGCAGTCCTTGTCATTCTAGGCAAGTGAACAAATGAATGTATTTAAATTGTAACTGTATGTAGATTTCTGTGCATAGTTACTGAATATACTTTTCCATGGTAGACGCACATTTCCTCATACAAAGCTGAAGTGACAGGAGCAGCAGTGTGGCATTCTTATCACAAATGAAAATGGCAAAAATGTGTTAATTATTGCCTGTGTACCTATCAGCAGAGATTAGATGATGAACAACAGCGATTACTGTTCCACATGACGAACATTTAAAACACATATACCCGATAAACATATGGTGGTATGGACAATTCCATTGCCCTTTGATTTTGATAGGACATATCCCTATCATCCGTCCACTAAATCTATGTCTACACGCCACTGATAAGGGGTTTTTCTGGCTCAGGTGAGCCATGGACCCACAGACAGACACAAACACAACATTGCACAGTTGCGCTGGACTCATGTACCTGAGTGACAGCCGCCTGGACAAGTGAAGAGCTACATCGTGTCGTGTGTGTGTGTGTGGCATACATGAACATGATGTGACACATACAACACTTTACGATGCGCCACACACACACAGGAGCGTCCACACTCATACACACGTGCCTCTGTGTGCTCTTAAACAAGAAATGAATGTGTGTGTGTGTGTGTGTGTGTGTGTAACAGCACAACCCGATTGTGAGCTGGGGAGGAGAGCATTTAGCCGCCCCTCTCCTAGATTACTTGCTGCCCTAGGCAACTGCCTAAGTTGCCTAATGGAAGGACTGTTCCAAGGCCTCTTCTTGCAAAAATTTGTTTTGATTACTCATAGAACTATAAGATGAAAATCTTTTTTTTAGTTTTTAATTTTTTTTTTTTTTTTTTTTTTTTNTTTTACCCAGCTACTGAGGATGCACAAGCCAGTACATCCCTAGGGCCTGTCTCAAGCCCGGATAAATGGAAGGGTTGCATCAGGAAAGGCATCTGGCCAGTAAAACCTATGCCAAATCAATATGCGGATCACAAATTGGATTTCCGTGCCGGGTTGGTCGAGGCCCAGGTTACCAGCTGCTGCCACTGGTACTGTTGGTCAGCGGGGTGCCGGTGGAAACTGTGCTGTGAGATGGGGGCACATGATCCACTGTGGTGACTCCTTACAGGAGTAGCTGAAAGGAAAAGAAGAAGCAGAAGGTTGCATTTTAACTTGTGGTCCATGAATGATAAGGCCAGTTTCTAATGTAAAACTGCACCAACATATTATTATGGCCATATTAATTGATATTTTCATTGAATTATAAAGTTAATTGAGAAAGCAATAAATTCAAATAAAAATGTCTATGATTTGTGTAAACAATAAACAGACAATGCTAATTATTAATCTGGAATTAAATTGGTAAAGGGCATATTATGACTTGTTTAGGACTCAAAAGTCTAAGTTCAGACCTATGACTTGACTTGTGCCTGTCTTGATTTGTGGCTTGAGAGCTTGGTCCTGTCTCTGCTCTCTACAATATTACACTGTAAAAAATAAGAAAAAACAATGTCTCCTCCACCCCATCCTGTGGTGGATGAAAACTATACAACCATATGTGGGCAGAAGTCATCTGTCTGCCTGAGGCTGCACCTCAGGTGTAGGTCTGTATAAATGAAGACACTTTTGATAGTGATACTCTAAATGACTGAATGACGATCATAATTGGCTGATTTTATCTGAATGATGAGAACGAAGCTCCTCCTGGACCTTGTCATCTTGTCAAGCCAAATGACTTGCACACACAGCTGTCTGTCTTGATGAAATTATGTCAAAAATATCAGCATTCACAGCAAGTGCAGAGAGTGTGATTAAATGTGTAATACATACAATAAGTGGCCTATCGTAGCCACACACACACACACACACACACACACACACACACACACACACACACACACACAAAAGATTCTCATAATCATCAGATCATCATCATCTCATTTTGCAATGGTCTCCAGACTGTCTTTGAATTTTACAAACTTTGGTGGCCTTTTTTTTTTTTTTTTCNCCTTTTTTTTTTTTTTTCTTCCCTGGACCTTCATGTCAGAAAACAGCAGAGGTTTCCCATCAGCCTTCAGTCAGTTTATATCACGCACACTCCACACACACTCACACACTCCACACACTACAGTATGATCACTTATTCCTCATGTACAGAGTAATATGTGGTTATTTTGGGGGGAAATGGGAAAATGGAAATTAGTAGACTAGAGGTTTAGAAATTACTCCAGCTTCAGGAATATGGGAGACCAATCACTCACAAGAAATAGACTTCAGACATGAATCTAAGCAAACTTAAAAATAAGTCCTTGCAAAATTCCAATTCTATTTGGTTTGACATCCCCAATAGACATATTGGAAAGCCATTGACTTTTAGTCTTTTTGGCCTCTCATGGATGAGTGGATTGTCCTGAATTGGTCAATAGACAAATCATTACCAAACTGATTATGTTCCATGAGGGAGAATTTCAACTTTAAGAAGATTTGAACATAATCATTCTTTTGTGATGATTATTGTTACACCTTCCTGTATTTCTTTATCCAGATGGGTGCTTTTCACTGATCCGTGAAGTGGTCATTCAAGTGTCACTCCATGAATAGCAAGCTGATCAAGCAGAAGCTGTTGTCATAGCAACTGCCAGGGGAACACAGGTAAAGGTACGGATGATTGCCTGAACTGAAGAGTACTTGATGAGAGGTAGGGGCCACTGTACAATCATGGCTCAGTGGGAAAAAAAACAAAACAAAACATTTATGATGGTGCAGTGGCAATTCTTAAATGTTTAAAAATCACTTTTGATTTGACTGATTGACTGAGCAAATCCATATATCTCACCAGGATTTAGATTTGCAGGTCTTATTCATTTAGCTTAAAAACTGAACAAAACATGAATTCTGTATAGATCCAAAATAGTCAGCCCCTGTTTTGAAGGTCATAATATTTTCTCCTTCTCAATACCAATTTTAGAGTGTTAGATTAACCTTGTACAAGGTGTTCTTCTACACTTTTTGTGAATCATAAGGATGCTGCCTCATGTAAGTTATGGCTCTAATAGTCCTCTACAGACGCCCCATTATCGATTCTCACATAGAGCAAATAGTAAGCTTAATGTACCAAGCCAGTGGAGCAAAACTGACATCATCCAGCCGTAGCACCCTTCCCCAGCATGGCACATAGAGATAAATGTTCCCAAACAAAGCCTTAGCCCTCTCTGATAAACTAATTGTAGTAAATAAAACTATTCTTCCTCCTTTGTATTGATTCAAGAGTTAGAGGGTATTACAGAATCTGTACGTATTGATAGCATATGTGAGTGTCCTTGTACCCTAATGCCAAACTATGAACCTTTTCTATGTATTGCGAAGGGCTCAGCATGAAACCTTGGGACCATGCTGTGGTGTCAGGTGTTGTCCGAGCAAAAACTGTAAAATAAGCACTCAAAGTCATCAGCAGGCTTATGCGAAAGAAAAGATGTCAGTGGATGAAATAATGAGCAGAGCAGCTGTGTTTGTCACAGGGTGTGAAAGGTTTGTAGTAATTGTGGAAACTGTTTTACATTTACACCACCATCAGCTCAGTGAAAGCACTAAGAGATCT